>RJVU01014363.1:3395049-3414061 GCA_003731715.1 Anabarilius grahami
TTACTCCAGTCTTCAGTGTCACATGATCCTTCAGAAATCATTCTAATATGCTGATCTGCTGCTCAAGAAACATTTCTGATTATTATCAATGTTGAAAACAGTTGTGTACTTCTTTTTTCAGGATTCCTTGATTAATAAAAAGTTCAAAAGAACAGCATTTATCTGAAATACAAAGCTTTTGTAATATTATACACTACCGTTCAGTATCGAGAGTAAGAATTTGTATTTAAATTTTTTTGAAAAGAAATTAAAGAAATTAATACTTTTATTTGACAGGGATGCATTAAATCAATCAAAAGTGACAGTAAAGACATTTATAATGTTACAAAAGATTATATTTCAAATAAATGCTGTTCTTTTGAACTTTCTATTCATCAAAGAATCCTGAAAAAAAATATTGTACACAATAAATGTTTCTTGAGCAGCAGATCAGCATATTAGAATGATTTCTGAAGGATCATGTGACATTGAAGACTGGAGTAACGATGCTGAAAATTCAGCTTTGCCAACACAAGAATAAATTATATTTTCAAATATTTTCAAAAAGAAAAGTTATTTTAAATTGTAATAATATTTCACAATATTACTGTTTTTACTGTATTTTTAATTAAATAAATGCAGCCTTGGTGAGCAGACAAAACTTCTTTTAAAAACATTAAAAATCGTACCGATCCCAAACTTTTGAACGGTAGTGTATATGTATATATATGTACATATGTATACACATTTATTAATAAATATATACATTATATTACAAAATACAATTCTGTTTCAAATAAATGTTGTTCTTTTAAACATTCATCAGTCCTGAAAAATAATGTATCACAGTTTTGACAAAAATATTAAGCAGCTTAACAGTTTTCAAGATTAATAATAATAATAATAATACATTTTTTTTGAGCAGCAAATCGGCATATTTGAATGATTTATGGAGGATCATGTGACACTGAAAACTGGAGTAATGATGATGAAAATTCTGCTTTGATCACAGGAATAAACGATATTTTAAAATATATTTAAATTGAAAATGGTTAATTTAAATTGTAATAATAAATCACAATATTACTGTATTTAATGTATTTTTAATCAAAATTAGGCCGTGAAAATTAGAGACTTCTAGTGTATCTTCAATAATTCAGCAAAAAAAGAGGGTAAAATTACCCCCCAAATAAAGACATTAAGCAAAATTCTGTGCACATAAATTGTAAGGAGTAAATTATAGAGGCTTTGTAATTCAACATGATAGCAGTGCGGTACCGCAGCACAAACTAGAAAATTGCTATCCTGGCAAACACTGCAATCAGCATAAAACATATTACCAAAATAATATACCGTACGTGAAATAGCTTGAGTACATAATTATACAATTTCCCTCATTCCACTTTACCTGTGTAAGAGGTGAAACAAATCATTTTTCCTCTCTTTGACATTTGTCGCTATGAAATTCTCAAATGAAATGCTTTGGTCGGCTGCCCAACCCAGGCATGAGATACGCGTGTACCGTATTTCACACAGATTCTTATCATGTGGCAGGTATTAATTAGCCATGAAGACAGTAAATCAGTTTGTTTTTGTTATGCTTTTCCCTCTCTCTCGCTTTACAGTGACAGCTCGAAAGAGACTATACATCATTCTCCTCTTAATCGCGTCCCAGAAAACATTATAGAACATACATCTGTTTTAGAGTCTCTTTATCTATATGTCAGTTTACTTTTGTTCAACTTTAAATTAACACATTAATACAAAATTATAACTAGATATCGATATCTTAGAGGAGTTTATTAAATGATGGTGACTATTCATGCTGATTGAGTAAGAATATATTATATTTCTGACCTACTTAAAATGTGACGTGTTTTTTTTTTTCTTCATGGTAGGGACTTTCCATTGACTATTTTTATCTATTTGTTTCCATACGCAGCTAATAATATTTTTCAGGTTTTCTATCTGTTTGGTCGTCACAGTGTAGACAAACCCCGAAATAAGCCCTCCTGTTTTTCCATATTAAAAGACGCAAAGGAAAAATGCTTCTTAGAAAACAACTTGCATTTATGGATTGTCTATCTCTTCTATGAATGCAAAGTATTGCTCCTTTGATGTAAGATCACCCCCTGCTGTTTAAATGAATGATTCTTTTGTCAAAAGTGAAAAGTATTATTCTAATAGATTGAGGATTGGGACAGATTTCAGAAAATGGTGCTTGAGTCTAGATTCATTGTATGTGCAGTGAGGTTACAATATAATCTGTACCAGACAAAATATATCATTTTTTATGACTGTAATTATGTTTTGGTTTGGAAGAACAGTGTTGTGAGTAAAACTGTGAGAGCAGAATAACATACCTGAGATTCCAAACGTTTGAGGCCACTGAAAATCTGGGATTCAAAATCAACAGTAAACCTAGAAATAAAAAATAAAACATCTTATGACTTAAAATGCATATGAAATATTTCAGATTATGCACTATGCACAAGTACATTTTGTATATTATGTGAGCTTGACGGTTAGATGTTCTTGATCCAAAGAGCACCTTATGCTTCATCTGAAAATATATATATATATAAAAATATATATTAAGATTTAGCATTTTACTAGTAGACTTTTGGACCCAAATGTATTTTTAAATGAATAACATAAAACAAATATAATATTATTATATAAATATAATAATATACACTCTATGATTTACTCAATTTCTCTGTGAAACATTATTACATTTAAAAAATAATGAGTACATTTTAAAGCAGTGAAATCAATTACATATATTTTACGGAAGAGGATTAGGGCCAAGCAATAATAAAAAAAATAAAACCATCTTGAGATTAAAGTTGTTAAATTTCGAGAAAAAAGTCGAAATAAAATGTTGAGAATAAACTCATTAAATTACGAGAAAAAACTCGTTAAATTTCAAGAAAAAATGTGAGATAAAATGTTGAGAATAAACTTGTTAAATTTCGAGAAAAAAGTCGTTAAATTTCGAGAAAAAAGTCGTTAAATTTCGAGAAAAAAGTCGAAATAAAATGTTGAGAATAAAGTCATTAAATTACGAGAAAAAACTCGTTAAATTTCAAGAAAAAATGTGAGATAAAATGTTGAGAATAAACTCGTTAAATTTCGAGAAAAAAGTCGAAATAAAATGTTGAGAAATAACTCGTTAAATTTCAAGAAAAAATGTGAGATAAAATGTTGAGAATAAACTCGTTAAATTTCGAGAAAAAAGTCGAGATAAAATGTTGAGAATAAAGTAATTCAATTATGAGAAAAATTGTTAAATTTCGAGAAAATTCGAGAAAAAATGTTGAGAATAAAGTCGTTAAATTATGAGAACAAATTCGTTAAATTATGACATTTTTCTAATAATTTAACGAATTTGTTCTCGTAATTTAATGACTTTATTCTCAACATTTTTTCTCGAAATTTAACAAAATTTTTCTCATAATTGAATTACTTTATTCTCAACATTTTATCTCGACTTTTTTCTCGAAATTTAACGAGTTTATTCTCAACATTTTATTTCGACTTTTTCTCGAAATTTAACGAGTTTTTTATCGAAATTTAACAACTTTAATCTCGAGATGGTTTTATTTTTTTATTATTGCTTGGCCCTAATCCTCTTCCGTATATACTGTATGAACTGAATAAATACAAGAAAAACATACGTAAATTTGAGAAACTGCATTTTTGTACATGAACAAATAAAATGTATAAGTAATATTAATATTGTTTTTTTTTTTATTCATGAATAATATTAACTTTTATAGTGTGAGTAATATTAATTTCCTCTAAACCTTTGTAAAATTCTCCACACAACCACATGCATAACATTGGCCTTTATTGTCGATGAGTACAGGAATGCATATTTTATATAACATGTATTCAATATTGACTACATTTAAACTTATGTGACAAACATTTTAGAAGTAAAAATTCAAGTGAAATCAACTGTTATGCCATTTACACCGTATCAGCGCTGGTTCTCGTGCCTGAGATGGACTCGCGCTCTGCGGGTGAACTTCTAACTTTAGACCGCCGTCCTGCGTTCCACTCATCTCCAAGAGGCCGAAAGATGCTGTGACGCGACTGATTCCATAACCTGCCAATAAACAAACAATTCACAGTTCTAATTATATTCATTATCTTTAGGAATAAAGTCGAGTGTTTTATGCAAGGCATCGGGCGTTTCAATCATGCGAAAAGACAGAGCGACACTCATTTAGGTGACTCGAATTGCGTCCCTGTATGTTGTATTGCATTATATAAAATGATTTAAAGCACATTAATGTTTTTTAGATCAATTACAACTTACACAGAGCAAATGCACCAATTCTGCATTTTCCAATTCGACGCACACCAAACAGTTCGAGCCCGCGCTCACTCAACCGTTAGTTCTCGTCACTCACGTCAGGTCGGAGGGTGGGGGTACCTCAGAGATGACGTGTTTTTGTAGACCAACCCGGAAGTTAGCTGCGCACGGCTTCCTTCGATCGAAAGCCTATGCATTTTTCCCATAGACTCTTGGAAAATCGCAAAAAATAAGTTCTGTGTTTAACAAAGGGTTATTACACTTACATGTTTTGTCAATGAAGATAATCTTTACAAGTTAACACAACATTTCTACATTTTGAAGCCTAAATAAAGTGGTCAGATATAAAAAGCTAACAGTAGGCTATAAACGGACTACAGCACACCATGGTCGCGGATCAACGTCGTCACCACCAAACTTCCTCAAACTTTATTTAAAAAATATGCTCTCTGATTATGATATGCGCTGTGTATGAATACTATCCACTTTTTCATGAGAAATGCTGTCCAAATGTCCCGTTTGTCATGATGACGTCTAAAGTCCCCGCCAAAGGAAGTAGTCCCTTTTAGCAATTTGTTAGCAACCACCGTTTTTAAGACACAATAAAGGTTTAAAAAATCCTAAGCGTGTTATAACTGGCGTGTTTTATGTCATAGATCAAAACGTGAAAATATTTAGAGGCTTTGTTAACCACAGACCTTACTTCAGGCAACTTAGCAAAAACCCATTCAAAAAACCCATTGACTTTTAGAAATGATAACTTTCATTAACTCTACAACAGGTAAATCCACTTCACCAGCTAATTATTCTTCAACAGTGCTGCCATAGAAATATACAGGGCTACGGAAGTTCAAAGACATTATTCTAAAGATGGCGGCACGCTTGTTTCTCTGGTACATAAGGTCTATAGAGTGCCCCAGGGATGACGCGTTTTTGTAGGCAAAATCCGGAAGCGAGTTAGCATTTTAGGACTTCCGGTTCCATCGCCCCGAAGTCAATGGGTTTTTTGAATGGGTTTTTGCTAAATTGCCTGAAGTAAGGTCTGTGGTTAACAAAGCCTCTAAATATTTTCACGTTTTGATCTATGACATAAAACACACCAGTTATAACCCGCTTGTAATTTTTTTAACTTTTACTGTGTCTTAAAATCGGCGGTTGCAAACAAATTGCTAAAAGGGACTACTTCCTTTGGCGGGGACTTTAGACGTCATCATGACAAACAGGACATTTGGACAGCATTTCTCATGAAAAAGTGGATAAGTATTCATACACAGCGCAGATCATAATCAGCGAGCATGTTTTTAAATAGAGTTGTTTTCTAAATAAAGTTTGAGGACGCGTGGTGGTGACGACTTTGATCCGCGACCATGGTGTGCTGTAGTCCGTTTATAGCCTACTGTTAGCTTTTTATATCTGACGACTTTATTTAGGCTTCAGAATCTATAAATGTTGTGTTAACTTGTAAAGATTATCTTGATAGACAAAACGTGTAAGTGTCATAACCCTTAGTTAAACACAGAGCTTATTTTCTGCGATTTTTCAAAAGGCTATGGGGAAAATGCATAGGCTTTCAACCGAGGGAACCCGTGCGCCGCTAACTTCCGGGTTGGCCTACAAAAACGCGTCATCCCTGGGGCACTCTATTGACCGGTCGTCGGGAGTTTGATTGACAGGCGATCTAACCAATCATGACACCGAATCTGCCGTTTTGTCCAACAAAGGGTAGTTAGTGGATTAACGTCGGTGGACTTGAGGTCTTTCCAAGGTTGAAACAACATTCCTTCTGATGTTCATTCATGTTTATTTGATGCTATAAATTAACTAGTAGGAAGAGATGATCGGTTCACGAGCAACTTGAACTGAAGTGCTACAGCAAGCCGTCACACATTAAAAAGCCACAAAATGGTATTGTTTAAATTTCTTTAAAAATTACTAAATTTTAAATTTGAGACTTTCATATCAAAAGTAACCTGCCCTGTCTTGTCTGTCGACGCATTGTCATGGCTTATCGGGCGTAGCAACAGTAACTAAAGCGGGCGGGTCTTTGCGAACAGTCAACTGAGTAGACTTACTCAATTTCTTAAGTGTGTGTTAAAGATTAATAACATTGATTTGAATTAAGTAATATTTGTAGTTCTTGAAACAGATCAGTTTAATTCTACATTCTCAAATATTTTAATAGAAATTTTACAAACATATTAAGTATATTTAAAAAAAACTTATTGGATAGTCAAATACTAAATTCTTTTAGTGAAAAAAAAATATTTTAGACAAAATTAACTGTTGGATTTTTAGTCAATTATTTTGGTATGTTCAACTCAAACCATCAAGTAAATGATATTCAGAGATTTTATTAAGTTAATTATTACTGTGATATTTACTAAGCCACTGAATTATTTCTTAGATTGCATTGCATGAAGCAAGAATTTAAAAAGAATTAACTGAATTTCCA
This sequence comes from Anabarilius grahami, assembly GCA_003731715.1. NCBI lineage: Eukaryota > Metazoa > Chordata > Actinopteri > Cypriniformes > Xenocyprididae > Anabarilius > Anabarilius grahami. Next base: position 3,401,805 of record RJVU01014363.1, read on the forward strand.
TCTGCTCTGATGTTTTGGGCTGAAGTCTGAGTAGACAAAACAGTGAGAGAGTCAGGCTTCAATGTAAAACAAGCTCTGCTCACGCTACTGTTGCCAGACTGCTGCGAAGATCCCTGTGATCAGTGCAACCGTTCCCTCTCACCCCTAACTTCTTGTGCTATAATGCGCCTACCGCCTCTCTCTCTTTGAGCAGTGGAGAGGGGACAGTAGTTGCTGCTGGCAGGACTCTCACCGAGATTCTCCTAAATCTCGTCCCCTGTCGGTGGCAGGCTCCGTCGTCGTGGCGTCGCGTGACATTCTTTCCCACAGGCAGGCACATAGTTGCAGCCTCTCCTCATGCGCGAGGGCCTGGGACCAGCCAACAGGCGCGGGTCACTTCAAAGCCGCGCAAACTCACAGCTGCAGCCTGTCGGCCCTGCTGCCTCGCTCCAGTTTGTAATCAATATTAAAGGATTGACCCCGGAGGCATCTCTGCCGCTGTTCACACTCCACGGCCCTCCCTGAGCAGGGCCACAAAGACCCTCCTCTCAAGACGACTTCAGTTATTGTGTGGCCTGACCGGCCGGGTTCAGAGAGAAGGCCTCAGCAGCTCACCATCAGGACGCACCTTCACACATTCCTTGCTTTGTTTCCTTCCGAGTGTTCTGAAATCATGTATAATAATACATCTCAAATTATATCATTCAAAAAGCATTTCTACATTTCTCAGTACCTCTGGACTGATTTAATGTCTTTTCAGATGTCCTCTATAGTGATCCAATTTTGCTTCCAATTTTTTCTTTAGATTTTGCCTTTCATGTCAAACAATTTAAACTGATGGCCATATACAAATTTTAATTAAATATCACTGAATGTGATATTAACTCACCACAAATTTAAAATCACACACTTTTGACACCAATACAGATGCATTTTTGCTAGGTGAGCAGATTTTTTAATTAAAATGGGGGAAAAAATGTTCTAGTAGATTCTGACACTTACAATTTACAGGAGTTGAAGGGTGCAGTTCCTGCACAATTTTTTGCACTAACTTTTTACAGAAATAATATACTTAAGTGCAAACTTATTGTAAAACTAAATGGACAATTACTTGCATGTCATTTACAATTAAATTAAAATGTATTATAGTTCAAATGTATATTAAATGCAGTTTATTATTAATCCTCATCTGGGATCATGTAGAGCTCTTTGAAGCTGCACTGAAACTGCAATTTGGACCTTCAACCCACTGAACCCCAGTGAAGTCCACTACATGGAGAATAATCCTGGAAATTTTTCCTCAAAAACATTCATTTCTTTTTGACTGAAGAAAGAAAGACAAACATCTTGGATGACATGGGGGTGAGTAAATTATCAGGAAATTTTAATTCTAAAGTGAACTTATCCTTTAAGACTGCTTTTTTGACCAATTTAAGTGGGAGTTAAGTACATATATTTATATGCCATTTCATAATTAATTCTACTGTCTTTGAGAAAATGGTTAAAGTATACTGCCGAATGTACTGTCAAGCGCTTAAGGTATAATATACCTTAACGTAATTTCTATTAAAACTTGTACGTCATGTATTTAAATATATTTAATTACACATTTGAAATGAAGTTGTAATTTAGTACATTTTAAATGTTCTGTAACTTTAAATGTATTGTCAAATAACACTAGAGTTAAAATTTTAATCAAATACTTTACATGTGCTTTAGTATGTTAGTCAATGCATCAAAATAAGTGTACTTCTTTGAAGCAAATGCATTTTAAAGTAAAACTTTTGACATTTACCCCCAGATTCACAGACAAGGCTTAAGCTAGTCCCAGACTACAATGCATGTTTAACCTGTTTTAACTGAAAGCAACTTGTTGTTGTCTTTGGTCTGAAGATTCACACCAGTGATATTTTTTGCTAAGGCACATTTATAAAAGCTACTTAAATGGGCCTAAGTGTACTTTTTAAGTCTACTTAATAGTTATGAAAGCATACTCTTTAAGTGCACTTAAGTGGCCTTTTATTGCATTAATATTTTGTTATCTGCAAGTACAGCTTTTTAAATATACTTTTGATATTGAAATACACTACAAGTTCACGTACAATATACTTCTTTTTGACATGGACAATGTTGGCAGCATTGGGATGATCAGGCTGCTCAAAGGTTTTTTTTTCTTTTTCTTTTCTTTCTTTTAACCTAAAAATGTTGACAGTAAAACACCTCATGTGCACTTTCATGTGAATAAATGGATCGGCTTTCAACATGTTCACACATATTTGTGTGGGAATTCCTATAGAAATTGAACTTGCAATGGAAAAAAAATACAGCTGGAACTTAACCCAGACTTAATGTCGAGTCAATAAACCTGAAAACGAGACATATTTACAGTTTTTAGTGAACTGTCAGGACACACCTTGTGAAACGGGGAATGTCCCGGGGCATCTGGTCACCCTAGTTTTTGGCCACACTGAACTTTCTAGCACAAACACAGCAGCTGGCATCGGTGATTAGCTCGTTAGCCTTTCTGTGATGAAAGGGGAATTTAAAGATCCAATTTGCAGACTATATTAGGCCTGGAGAAACGTGATCCGCTCTTATTCAACACATTATGCTGCGGTCGCAGCCAATGCTTTCATGCTTTTTCATAGTAGCCGTTGAAAAAAAATCATAAAATATTGAGGGCGCACCATTGGGGAATTTTCTCTGCTATACAGTCCAGTAAAAGAATAAACAACATTTTCCTTAAGGCATTTCTGTTTAGGCCCGGATAACCTGACTGCGATTCAAACCACCTGGATTAGCATTTGAGTTGTTGCTGTAGGCGGCACTGTAAATTTGTCAATACTCTGATACTTGCCGTGTCTGTCACAACAAGACTGAGTCATTCATAACAACCATGTTTTGATTACAGAACTCTGTTTTCTGAACAACCATCATTAGTAATGCTGTTCTCCTGTCAAACCCTTCAACAAATTAGCCAGCTGGCAAATTTAATATCTAGGATGCTATAGGTTATTAAGCTACAGGCTATAGTTTATTTCCTTTTCACATTAGAGTAAAAGGTATGGGATTGATGTAACATCCTTTAGTCACTAAAACAACAGTGGGTGCTAAATGACAGCTGCCCAGCTATTCTCTTTTCCAGGTGTGCTGCAGTAGTAACTCCATGCAGAATGCTTGATAACCATTCATTAAAGATTCTGTTATCCGCAGGGAATGCGAGCAGCTTGCTGAATTCCCTCCAATGCATTTGTTCACATACAAACAACACGTTACTGCATTTACACCTCACTTTTGTGTGGAGTTGACTAATGAAGCTGACAATGCTGACCATTTTAACAATACAAGTATGCAGACATTATATAAATGCAAGAACAAAATCAAGGCATGTTGCTTGTTCAAGTAAACCTCCACAGACACAATGGCATAGAAAGAAAGTATTTTACAGAAAAATCACTGCAAGTCTAGCCTTACCTGCATCAAATATATTTAGTAAAAGGTTGAAAAATAATCCCTTTCAAATGTTTACCATGGCAGCCGCCATTTCCACTAAAATACCATAGTTAGTACTACAATAAAACTGTGGATACCGAAAACAAATTATGCCAAATTACAAAAGTTGATTGCTACCATGATCTGAGTATATCTGCCACTGAGTTCAAACAAAACAAAAAAGTTATGTTCAAATTATTTGGACCAATTGTGGCTCAAAAGTGTGATTACATTATTGAAATTTCTGCAAAATTTTGCAGGAAAAATGGTCCATTGTCTATTGTTAAAAGTCTTAATAGTGTATGATACACAGCTCACAAAGAAGTCATTACTAAACCAGGCTGTTTACTGTTAGTCAGCGCAGAAAATCTGCATGAAATGACTGGATGATTAGATTTCACCTGTGAATTCACCAAACATTAATAAATGTAACCGCACCTTTAGTCATAAGGCTTGTCTCTCTTTTTTTTTCTTCCTTTTTTCTTGAATCATAATGGATTTCATCATAAACTTTGGTGTACCAAAAGAAAACCAGGAAAGCATTAACACTAGAGCTGCATAATTCTGGAGAAACTGAGAATCACAATTTTTTGGTTTAAAATAGAGATCACGATTCTCCCACAATTCTGAATAAACAACTAAACAAAATAGCTTGTAATTTACTAGAGGTTCTGACAACGTTAATTGCTTCTCTCTATTAAAAAAATATCGGTTTGAATGGTGAGTGATGAATAAGCGAATGATTCAATGAGCAGGTCACCTGTCGCCACCTACTGGTGTAATGATGTAATTGATACAATCTTTGTTTGAAGCATCAAGATACTTTCAAAAGGTAATTTACTCTATATTTTGATTGCTACCGTAGGCATCAGTGTTTATATGTGAACTATAACTTAGTTTTATAGAACTATACACTTTTATCCCAGTACTTCTTTGATAATATGAATGTTTGTAACTTTTCAACTGATACTGTGTGGTTGAAGACCGTTTGTACAGCTGTTTCATACCTATATACATGACAACTGTCTCTCTGGATCAGTGGCAGCACCAACACAGATCTGAATGTTCGCTGTGATCGTACTTGTCTAGAGTTTAATAGACATAGCCAAATCGTTGTCATTTAGGAATAAGATTGCGTGGGTGCCCAGTTCATGGATGCGTCTAACACAGTTCGTATGCACGGGAAGGAGGCGAGAACCGGCGAACGTTTAAACATAACTTTAATATAAAATAAACAAAGAACAAAACGAAACATAATAAAACATAAAGTAAAACCCAGGCCTGGTCCTCTCTCGTCCTTCACTGTCGTCGCTCCTCCTTTTATGCGCCCGGAGCTCCTCCTGAGAGATTCCAGACCGGTGCAACGCGCAGCTGATGCTCGTTATCACTCGCGTCACCGGCCTCGTGCCGTTCCCTCACGCCTCTCGCCCGCCCTTCTCGTCACAATGTGATTATTAGTGCTATTGTAGTACGAGGCAGAGCAGGGCCGAGTGTTGGAGCTGAACGAGGAGCTGGAGCGATTGCGCAACACACGCCGCGAGCAGCGGAACTTTTATTATGCCGCAGTCGCCGGCGCCGTTTCCGCTTTTCCGGTAATGAGTATGAGGTAACGCAGCTCTGTTTATCATATTAGATACATTTGAGTTTGCTGAAAATGATGTTATAACGTTACTCTGAGCGTTCACTCGGTGGCTGCTGTGAGACACTGTTACACACTGCAGTAAGATAGATCGATATTAGAATATCATATTAAATGCTGGATGGCTTGTATTGAAAAATGACATGCAATTAATTTTAAAACATTGTATGATGGAGAAAATGCTGTATCACTGTTACTAAAAATAAAGCTGCATCTGATTATGCTATGTTAGCTACTTCACAAAATAGTGTTTTTCTCTAAGGCATGGTAAAGCATGGTACTCAATAAAACATGTTGAGCTATATAACAATAATTCATTTTCTGTCTATAAATATATCAAAACAGTTTTTCCCTTGCCTATTAAAACATGAAAATATTAAAGCGTCTTTGGTGTTTCCATGGTTTCTACAAAATAAAACCAGAAACTGAGGGTAACGCGGGTATGACGCAATTGACAGGCGACTCCTCACACGTCCCGGAGCCTTGGTTAAAATTGCAATTTTCTCACGATTTACAAATAGTTGCAAACATTTGGGATGTTGTAAGTACTCAAGTGAACAAAATATTTAACACTGGCCTAGTGGTTTTTGTATATTTTACTGCAAAATTCTTACATATTGCACCTTTAATACCATTTCCAGGTGGTTCTTGAGCTGTTTGTCTAATGGTCATCTAACAAAATGAAGCAAAAATGCTTCTTTACTATTCCTCCAAAAAAGGAGTTGGCTCAAGTGATTATGTGAAACCACATAATTTCCATATTTTCCCAGATTATGCTTTTCGTAACAATAACAATAGAACTATGGTAAAAACTATACCTCACCACAGAATGTATAATCCTATGCCATGGAAAGTCACCTGTGTGCTTATTGCATAAATCCCCTTCATTGTTTCCCATTTGGCATGGACATGCCATTATCTTTAAAGTGTTTGAATTATCGCAAATTGTTTTAAAGAAGACAAAAGTGATGAAACGACTGATAACTTTGTTAGTGACCATATCATAGTGACAGTTCATATCCGCTGTGTTGACGATGGAAATTGTTCTTTGTTCAGTCTGTATGCATAAACTGAAGATGCTATCAGTGAACAGTTATGATTTACCATCTGTTGAGACAGACAGCATGAACTCCAGATGTGCGCCTCATTGCGAAACACTTATCAAAACAATTGACGCAAAAGTCTGTTATAGACTGGCAAAGAAAACAAACTAGTTTCCAGAGAGCCAAAAAAAAAAAAAAAAGAGCTAATCAGAAGAAAACACAGGATTATAAAAGCCCAAGCAATTACATGCAAGAAATAAGAAAAAAATAAGATCTGATAGACAAACTCACATTCAATTGACTTATGATGATTTATGATAAGTTTTTCCAGTGTTACTGATGTTGCATTAGGAATGCACTGATATAAAATTCTGGCTATTAATTAAAATTAACATTAAAATTCTATACTATTAATAAGTGAAACAAACACCAAAAAATAAAATCAATCATTCTAAATGTTCAATTAGGCATTATAATGTACAGTATGAAAAATGTATATTAATTTTGAGTTTTGCTAAAGATTAAATTTAACAGAGTTATTGAATTACTAGTGTTTTTTAAAGATGAACATTAGTGTTAGATGAAAGCAAAGGTACTTTGTGGCGACCTGGGCGGGCGAGAGCAGGAACGGCGCGAGGTTAACTTTAATTTCTGTAGTATTTCTTACCTGAATAAAAACCCAGTTAACCCAAAAAACTTAGTTTCATAACTCTCTTTATTCAATTGCATTTATTTGAGCTGTTTATATTTTATTATTGACTTTTACTTTTTTTTTTTTATTATTATTTTTTTTTTAATGAAAATAAAACTCTGCATTGAAGAAAAGTAGATTTTTGTTTGTATATGTTGTCATTTATAGTTCTTAGAAAGAAAATCGGAATTGGCAAAAGCATATCAAAACAGATAAATCAACTCATCAGCTTACAGTGTGCAAGTCTCCTCAGCTTTCATTGTCAATTGCACTACCTATTGTTGCTGGCAACCATATGCTGTAAAAGCTGGCAACCCACGTCTTTGAACGAGGGGGCGGGCCAAACAATATTTTGAATTTGGACAGCAGTACCTATTTTGAACACTGGGTGTCATTCCTACAGAGAGCCCCTTTAACGAGCTCCACCTGGGAGGCGCACCGGCCTTGAGTCTCTCACGGAGGAGCTCCGGGGGCATAAAAGGAGGAGCGACGACAGTGAAGGATGAGAGAGGACCAGGCCTGGATATTGTTTTATGTTTTATTATGTTTGTGTGGCCGGCAGACGTCCGTGAGGGTCTGCCGCATTACTTTCGTTTTGTTCTTTGTTTATTTTATATTAAAGTGTGTTTAAATGTTCGCCGGTTCTCGCCTCCTTCTTCCCGTACATACGAACTGTGTTACATACTTCATCTAAATATAAAAATACAACATGAGCATGTACAATTAAATATGCATTATCAACCGATATTTAGGGATGTACCGATATGAAAATTTTGGCTGATACCGTCGATAATCGATATATTGGCCTTTAAATCTAAATCCAAATTTTTAAATAATTTTTGAGAGCCTGATTACAAAGACAAAGTCTCACCATTAAAAGCCACGTCACAATTATAATGTATATAGCCTATATGACAGACTTGTGCTTTACGTTGCACTTAACTGTATTTTCCTTTTTGAAGTGATTTCAATCATATTTCAAGCAATTCAAAACCATCATGGTGAACAATGCACATCTGAAGTGTCTCAGCTGAAGGAAATAATCCATTATTTATCGGCTTTAATATATTAGCCAAATTTTCTTATCAGGCCGATAACAATAACATTAAAAATGAACATATATCGGCCGATACCGATATGGTGGCTGATATATCGTGCATCCCTGGTCGGCAAGTTAACATCTTTGATATTTACTTTAGTCACTGTCAAAATGTGCAAAGGTGCTATACGTATATCAACAGGACAACCTCAGTCACATCTTTTAGTGAGCAGTTGTCAGTCCTACTTCTGCATATAATAAGAAACTGATAACGCTGAAACAAATATAATATGCACAGTGCTATAAATATGTGCTATACAAACTGGAAACTGTGCCAACGCTCTTCCGATAGAATAGCAAGTACTTCAGTGCATGATGATTTGCATGCAAGTATGAGAGTGTGCATGAGACAAATGCCACATACACTGTCATCAGTGCCTCTTTTCTATTGTTGATTTATTTATATTTGGTGTCTGTATGACTGATTGGCATCTTGACTTGTGGCAGCAAGTGCTAAACATAATTAAACAGCAGCAAAAAATAAGGAAAAGTGAGACCTTCTCCCTGAACGCATGCAAAGAGGACTTAGGGAAATGATGCCACGGGTAGTTCAGCGCTCCCTGCAGCACAAGCCTCAGACTATTAACAAGCTCCTTCGCCTTGACCCTCTGTCTCTCACACACACACAGTGTGTGTCAAAGCCAGAATGATATCAGCATCAGCATTCTGTAACGCAGCGTGTAATTCAATCAAGACTTTGTGTAAGCTATTCTTTGAAGCAAGGGTGGTATAAATACTCACACACATTACGCTGGTATCACTGTACTGAGTTACAGCCGCCAAAGCTCTGAGTCATTCTGTAATTTTAAATAAATACTTATGACAGCTTTTACTAGATGCATTACAGAGTCGTGCTGTAAATAGTATAATTCACTTCATCCCAGCAAGAATTTACAGTCTGACTGTGATTTTTTGAACAAACCTGATTGCAAGGGCAGACCGGGGCTAGTTGTCACGATTTTACTCAGGGTGTATAGGTTTAATTTTTGAAAGTCAATTTCTGTATAGGCTCACAAAAACAGTTTTTAAATGTATGAAATGCTTAAAAAACAAAATAATTATTAAGCACATAACACATATTCATGAAATAGCAAAAACCTAAAAGTTCACCAAAATATCAAGTCATTGTGTGACAGCTGCCCCAGTAAAAATGTGACAACTTACCCCAACCTGGCATTTATGAAAAATACCCTAGTCCTGAAATGAATTCACATTTAATCTCAAAGTTACTAAAATAAAGTCCTTGTGACTACGTGTGACAACGTGCCCCGGTCTCGAATTTCATAGAACAGCACATTAAGATATACATAATATTAAGAGTATAGTTGTACCACTGAAGATTTTACAATTTGAAGCTCAATACAAAACCCACTTCATGTTCACGAGCAATATGTTGTCCTTGTACCATTGTTGAGCTGATGGCGCTCATGTGACTAATACAGTTGTTCACCAAAGCATTCAAAGTGATAAAAACTCAGGCGTCGTTTTATGAGCTGAAGCCTGACAGAACCTGATAAATATTTCCACTATAAAAAAAAACTGGAACATGAAGAGTTATGCTAGCTACAACACACTAATGTTTTATTTCCCAAGTAATCCGAACCTGCCAAAAATATCATGGGCTGGATCCATGAGACGCGCCAAAACCACACAATGCAAATTGCTCGAGACTATAAAAGTAAATCTTCCGCTTAAACAATGAAGTACATTGATTGGCTGTATAAATCATATTTACTTAAGCAATGTCACACGAGCTTGTGCTATAATTGAGCCGTAGGAAAGGCCACAGGCTGAGTACAAGATAAGATTGCGAGTGTATGTGATATTTCTGTTATACAACAGTTCAATAAACAAAAAGTTAACATTGTGCAACTTACGTTTTAAACACAATATTGACAGTCTGCTTTTGTTCCATCAATGAAAACTGAATTAGCCATTGCGTCTCTCTCAGCAAGACAGAATCAGCTTTGAATGAAGGATTCAATGACTCACTCACTCATTAAGACTTGTCGCAACCTACTGGCGACTTAAAAACTGCTCAGCCGGTCAGATAACTACGGAATCCCAGATAATACTTACATAATCCTACATTAAATATTTTGACATAAAAATGGATTATAACATAAAAAGTCAAAATTATGAAATACACTCCAAAAAATGTTGAGTTAAAAACAAACCAAGTTGGGTTGAAAATGGACAAACCCAGCAACTGGGTTGTTTTAACCCAGCGGTTGGGTTAAATGTTTGCCCAACGTGCTGGGTAGTTTAATTTAACTCAACTACTGTTTAAAAAATACTGTATTGCTGTCTTAAAATGAACCCAAAATATGTTGGAAATTAACATTTATTAATATGTTTAATGAATGATAATTAAACAATAAACATTAAATTGCTTATTAATAAATGTTCACCTTTTGATTATTATTGTTGACTCTAGTAATTATGTGTCTGATTTTTAATTTCCAACCTATTTTAGTTTCATTTTAAGCCAGCCATATAGCAATTTTTAAACAATAGTTGCATTAAATAAAAATGCCCAGCTGAGTTTGTTCATTTTCAACCCAACTTGGGTTGTTTTTAACCCAGCATTTTTCAGGGTTTAATAATTCATGTTCTTATAATTCTCATGAATTATGACATACTTAGTCAAAATTATGACGTAAAAAAGGACAAAATGTAAAAATTCTAACTTTTAAAAAGTCATAATTATGAGATGGAAAGTTGAAATGATGAAATACTTAGTCGAAATTATGATGTAAAAGCCATAATTATGATATACAAAGTCCTAATTATGACATTAAAAGTCATAATTTCATTTTTAACTTTTTTAATTTTTACCAAAGCTTATGTGGCGGACATAGGCTTCCTATAGGATTACAATTGGACTAAATGTTCTCTAAATGAAAAATGTATAGGCAGAATATTTAAAAAGCGAAGCCTCGGGATCAATTAGATAATTTGCGCTAAAAATTAAATCAGAGATCGGTATTACACAGCATCAGCCCTTTATTTGTTCAATAGCTACTTGAAAAGACAAGCCTTTTAATGTTCTTTCTGAGCGTACTTATCTCTTCAAGTATTTCATCTGAAGTAGCTACACTACAAGACATCATCTTGAACCTTTCAGCTCATTTAGAAGCGGTCAGATTCTGTTTCCAATATTCTTGTGCCGTCTGCCTTATGCTAAGTGGGAACGAACTGCATGGCATACGTGTGGGACTTCACAATTGTCTTTGGGAAAGTGGGCCTTTAATGTTCCTTTAATTAAGGCATAAATCAAAGTCCCTCTATCAGCAGAGCCTAAGAACCAGCCTTCCCCTCAGCCTGGGCAACAGCTGTCATGTAATTTGCCCCCCTCTCACCCCAAGAAATCGCTTCAGACGCCATCCATCTGAATACCATTAAGGCCTATATGCAGACCGCTGCCGTGCGTTCAGTCTTTGACTTAATTACTTTGACCGCTGCTGTTTCAGTCAGAGCCGTGAGCCCATCATCTTGTCATTGATCCAAACACTTATTCTCCACCAGGGACTACTCGGACAAGCTTTGGCCCACTAAGACAGAGGGGTTTGGGTATCAAGGAGAGCAGGACAATAGCAACAACTGCATGTCTAATTTAGCCCCTTGTTTACCGTCAGGCTGTAATAGGAGCCGTGGGGACAATGTCAGGGAGCACAATGGGACGATGATCAGGGAGCTATTGTTTTTTTTAGGCTAATTGGGCATCTGAGGTGCGGTCTGGGAAGCACGGGACTGCTAAAAGAGGAGTCCGATACTGTGAAAGAAAACCTTACAAGTCCATGGCATTCAGGAGCCATCCCATCGGACTTCTGACCGCAGGCGAGCGGCGAGAGCGTGGAGCCGACCGGCAATTGTTTGTGCTGTCAGAGAGCTTTCGGAGATGGTCCACCTAATCTTTATTGGTATTGCCAATTTAGCTTGTCCAGTGTATGATATGAGCAGAAACCTCAGAGGGGATAGATAGACTGGTCAAACAGAGCCTTGGCCTTTCACAAAGAGAATTACAAACATCTGATTTATTACCACGCCTGTATACTACAACCATTTAGCCTGCGTAAACAGAGGCTTTTAACTGTTGTATTTTTGAACAAAAGATTTTCACTAATGATAACGTCGTCATTAATCATGTCCAGTCATTATCAAAAACTACTGAGGTACATTATTGTAAATTGAAATCAAATTTTTAATGCAAAGAAAATGAAAAACTAAAACAAAAAACTAAAAGCATTGGTCTAATTTGTGATTGACCAATTACTGATATCCAAACTGAATTTCCAGCAAAAAAAAGGGCAC
>RJVU01014363.1:3414580-3439565 GCA_003731715.1 Anabarilius grahami
TGACATTAACCAAAAACAAACAAACAAACAAACAAACAAAAAATGTTTATAAAATAAATACAGTAAAACAAAAACATATGGTATATCAATCAATGCCATTTATTGTATTATCTTAACACAAACTTATTATAATGTTTGTTCTGGCTGGCCATCAATCCTCTCACTTTCTGGTAATACATCAAGCTTCCAGGCTGTTGATTGATATTTTCAACACATGTAACAGCCCTGTGTGGCAGAGAAAGCAAAAGTTACATTCAAGTCGTTATGGAAACAACCTCTAAGCTCTTGGCATTAACTCTTGAACTCTGACAGGTGGAGTCGCTGTCTCTAGAACGAACCGGGGGAGTGTGAGGGTCTACCGCCATACCCTCTCTGCTCTGAGTGAAAATATTATGGTTTCTGGAGGGTGAGTTTTGGAGGGGATTGATGCAGCAGCCTGTGGGGTCAGTGGAACATGTGCCAGGGTGTGAAGGCCGTGCGTCTCCTTTCTTCAACCTCCCAGACAGAGAGACGATCCACCGGGACAAATAACTAAGCAGCTGTCATTCTCTTAGACTCTCACTCACTTATACAAATATCACAAATAGACAATTCAACTTATACTATCTGAAAAAAACAAAAAAAAACATCAAAAGTCTAGCAGGAGGAACCACAGAAAAACTCATGTACAAATTTACATCTAAATATTTGATGACACAGAGGATCAGAGGAAATAAACAAGAGGATCTCTTGTGAGGAACCCCTGTCCTAAATAAAAGCCAGCTATGTATATATGTTCTTTTATAAAGACCCATTTATTCTGTGGGGAAAATATATTACCTTATTCGTATTATCTATGATATAAATGGTTTTATGAAGTAAAACCTAACCCGTTCACTCCTGCAGACTCAATCACTTGCACAGCTGTCAATCATGACGTTACACCACGTTTTTATAGCATCAAATAATGAACTAAAACCAAACTTACTGGAAAAACGAACACCTGAACATATGTCAGCGTGATAAGAATAACCTAAATTAACAAAAAACATCTTTAGAAAAAAATTTTTTTGAAGTGTAATTGGATTTTTTTTAGTTTGGCTCATATCCCATTCAAGTACATGGAGGGGGCGGGGTTTATGACCTATACTGCAGCCAGCCACCAGGGCCTGCTAAGTCACTGCCTGATAAGGCAGCAATGCAACGAGTCAGCTGCCTAGGTTTTCAGATGCAGCCTAAGAACCAGCTAAGAATGTTTTGCAAATCCCAGGTGAAAAAAAGTAGCCTACACTTCCATTATGTACTTGAAGTGCTCTATTTTCGTGCTCTAATTTTGTACTTAATATATTAAAAATTCTTCTTTAGTACTTCTTAAGATCATTTTAAGAACCTGTATTTAGTTACCACTTGTAGTACACTTAAACCCATAGTGTACTACAAGTGGTAACTAAATAAAACATTTTTTTGAAATCATGTTATCTCAAAATAGCACAGTTGAGTACACTTAGATGTTCTTAAGATAATCTTAAGAAGTACTTAAAAATAATTTTTAGTATATTAAGTACAAAATTAGTGCGTGAAAATAGAGCACTTTAAGTACATTATGGAATAAATTTTTTTTATTCTTTTTTTCACCTGGGATATTCCTATTCATTCCAAATGTATCACTCTTCAAACATTTTGGGAATGTTACATCTGAATGTTCTCTGAACATTCTGAAAAAAGTAGTAGCATAAAAAAAAAAAACTTTAGATGAACGTCAAACTATGATGTATAAATAGGCTAACATGTTTGTGCAAACATTTTGAAAACATTAATAAAGACCAGATAACTTTGAAAGAACTATTAACGTTACTGGAAGTACGTTTGTTCATAACTTTGAGGGTGCGTTCACACTTGTCCTGTTTGGTTCGATTAAAACGAACCCTGGTGCTATTGCTCGGTTAGTGTGGTTCATTTGAACATATGAACATTTACCTCAGCACACAGCATTGTTTTGGATGTTCGGTAAGTTCCGTCTCAAAATAGGCAATACATCATAAAATCCGACCAATCACATTGTGAACGTATCCCTATGCCTTTAGGTTCGGTATCTTTTGGTTCGGTGATAAAATTGCCAATCTGAACGCTAATCGGACCAGGACTAAATGTTTTTTTTTATTTTTTGGTCCGGACCAAATGAACCAAACGAACTGAACCACAAGTGTGAACGCACCCTGAGAGAACCTTGTCAGAACGTTAGCTAAAGCTCTGAGAGTGTTCTCTGTTGGGTTTGAACCCCTAAAGGGTGCATAATAGGTACATATTAGTATCTAAATTAAAAAATGTACATTTTGAAACAGCTTTTGTACTTTGTTGTCTGAGATTGTATTGGGTACTGGCCCATATTTGGGTATAATACCAATTTCTAATATGTCTGTAATCTGATTAATAACATTTATTTTTGATTGTGATAGTTAACTGGCAACCACACACTGGCCACTGAAATGTTCAAACAGGTTCAAATTCAGCCGGCGGATTGAATAGGTCTGTATACACAAAAAATATTGTTCTTTTGCCAAAAATATGTTCTTTGAAGTGCAAATGCACAAGGCGTATGTGACATTTCAGATGTTATTTTGATCATGCAAAGTGATGGTGAGACTCTACGCAAATGGTCCTGAGGGACCCCCAGCCCCTGACGTAGATCTGATGGTAATCGGGCTTGTGTTGGGGAGGTCAAACCCAGTTCTTCGGCTCTGCTTGACCAGGGCCAGGTGCTCAATCACAGCATCCCCCAGTGCGAGCTGCTATCCCCAGAATGCGACTGTGTGGCGTCTGCAGGGTTCTTCTCTCATCTGATCTCAGCACAGCAGCTATAAAGTGGGAGGAGACCAAAGTGACCAAATGCTGCTCACTTACTTGGCAGTGGTCCATCCCTACAAACGGGGGGACAGATAAAGTTCAAAAGTGCATTTTCGGCTTGTGAACCTCGCAAACATGAACAATGTTGTCATGGCTGTCAGCTTATCCTGTGAATGATTTAGAGTCAAACATGATTTGAGCTTTTCAGTGTTCAAGGCTCAAGCAAGAGCACATCAAACTCTTGTAAAGATTAATTGAATGGCCATGATGTACATCCCACTAACATGCCTCTATGTTTATGTTTATATGTATTAAAATACAGTTAATATTAAGCGGAATCACATGAGCAAGAGCGGTGTTAATTTGTATAATTATTTACAAATGGTGGATTCACATACCATCAGTCCGATTGTTATGCAACAGTTCAATAAAAAAGTTACATGTAAGGGACAAAATTGACAATAAGTCTATTTCTTTAACTCAGATTGCGTTCTGAGTTAACTTTGATTGTGTTCATCAGAAAGAAGAAAGTCATATACACATAGGATGGCTTGAGGGTGAGTAAAGCTTGGGGTAATTTTCATTTGAAAGTGAACTTATCCTTTAAATGTTGCGCATCTCCAAGCAACACAGTGGTGTTTTGTTCCTGAGTGAATTTGATGTACTTGAACAAATCGTTGAGTGAGTAATTCAATGACTCACTTAAAAAGGCAGTGGCTGCATCCGAAATCGCATATTGAGTAGGTACTTATTTTGAATAAGTAATTACTACACAACTGCTATAAAAGTACATTGTATATAGTATGAATGTGTGTACTATCAATGTAATTTGAGCATACTACAGGAGTGCAATCCAGACATACTACATTCATCATGTTATCATGTGACCTACCAGCATCAGTTGCGTCGCTTCACTGCCATTCACAAATCCTCTCCCGTGGCCTCAAGGGATAGTAAAGTGTCCATCGTATGCACACTTCAGAATCTCGTCGGAAGTAGTAGGTCATCCGGGTACTTCTTTTGTCACGTACTGCTTTTTGCCGACTATATAGAATGGAAATACGCAATTTCCGATGCAGCCACACTCTTGTTCAGTTCCTTAGTGAATTAGTGATTTGAACGAAAATGTTGAATGAATGATTCAGTTGTTTATACATGCTCAACAACTCAAAACAGTCACTTGTCGCCACCTACTGGGGTAATTATGTAACCTGCAGAAAGAGTTACAGAAAATCACCACAACTAATACACAGACTGATAATCTAAGAGATCAAAACAATGAAAAGTCCTGCTGTTGGACTGTATTTCAGCACCTCTGGAACCCTTGTGAAGAAGTAGCATACTTTTAAAATTATGGAAATAAAACACTTAAAAATATACTTCAGTGCAAACCACAAACTTAATGTGATGTATTCATACACTTAACATGTTATTTACAATTAAATGAACATGTATTATAGTTTAAATTTATATTAAATGCAGTTAGTTGAACTTAAGAGTGCTTTTTTGACCCACTTAAGTAGGACTTTGGTACGTCTTTATATGTAATTTCATAATTACATCTTTGAAATATGATTACAGTGTTCTGCTGAATGCACTGACAAGCATTTATGGTAAACTAAAATACACTTTAATGTCATCTCTATTGAAACTTTTATGTCATGTAGGGCCTATTTAAATATATTTGTAGTTATTTGCAATAATGAAGTTGCAATTTACCAAGAAATGTAATTAATAGGTAATATATGGGGGTAAATGAGGGTGAATATATTAACTTGTAATTTATGTAGGGGTGACTTCAGGTTGATTGGTCATCTCAATGGCAAAAATCACACCCTAAATTCACTCTATTTAATATAAAAAAAACACTACAGGTGAAATTATTATCAAGTACTTTACATGTGTTTAGTATGTTAGTCAACACTTCAAAATAAGAGTACTTTTTAATGCATGATTTGAAAGAATGATTTCAAATGTACTTTAAAGTAAAACTTCTTTTACATTATTACAAAGTGCACTTTTAAAAAGTATATTTAACCTAAGTGTGTTAAGAAACAATCATAGTCTACTCTCTTTAAGTACACTTTAATGGCCTTTAATGTTATATTATCTTCAAGTACAGTTAATATACTTAAGATGTGAAGTACACTATAAGATCATATTCAATACATTCAAGCACTCTTCACTTTCACAAGGCTACGCAGCTCTGCCAATTAAACAGTTTTATAACATGTATTAAACAACCAACCAGAATTGTCATGCTGTTTGTTGGAACTGTGGCATAATCTCTCTCTAACTCATTCACTTCCTGCAGTAGCCTGAAACAAAAGGCTTTACAAAGAGTATCAACAGAAAATATACCAGAAAATATAAAAAGCAAGAATTGAATTGCTCTATTAAATGTTACTTTTTAAAGACATGAAGAATTACACAAACACCTTCACAATATGTTACTTCTGCTATTTTGTAATACATGTAACAGATCTCAAACAACTGGTCCCTTGATGCCATCTACTGGACAAATGTCATCACAACACATTCAACTGCGCTCATCACAGCACGAACACTGGAGTGGTTTTAGAGAACAGGGCCTCCTTAAACTTGCTCACGAAACCGATACCTCAAGCTGTTCTTAATAGGATTAAAGTCCGCGCCGATGGACCCATTTGTCATCGCGACACACAGGCTTTGCCATTTGGCCTCTCTCTTTCATTCACGTCTGGCCTGTTCACTGGAGTGTGTCCTCTGTTATGGAGAAAAACTAATTGGCCTACTTATGGCCCACAGAGTAAGTCTGTCATTCAGTGGCCATTGGGAAGTATAGAGTCCCACTTTGCTCGCCATCTTCAGCTGCTCAGAGACAGGACTCTTGGGCTTTCCTCAGACGGGCAGCAAAGATCAGCTTTTTTTCTTTTTCTTGGTGTATCTGTCTGTTCTCTGAACACAATACATACATACATACTGTCACACACACTCATCACATGGACTTTGTTTTCAGTTTGCACAGTCTTCCTTTGGTTAATTTGTTGTCATGGATGTTAATTTGATTCATCATTCTGTTCAGCTGTGTGTGATTAATTACCTTGTTGTTTGACTCTTGTATTAAAGTTCCTGTGTTTCTGTATTACAGTTGTGTTTCATTTGCTTGCCCGATTTGGGTTATCTTCAGTGTGGCTTATTAAAGACTTTTGAACCTGATTCCTTCGTCTTTGTATGTTTGTACAGCTGAGTTGTGACACATAGGCTACACAACAGTTAGGTCTATATACACTGCGTTCCAAATTATTATGCAAGTGACATATCAGTAAGATTTCAGTACAATAAACATTCAGATTTTTGTTTTTCTAATAAAATGTTTGTTTATTTATCCATCCATGTCTTTTTAGATAACTGGTATCAATCTCAGACAAAATAATTTGCCAGATCTATGGAAACCCTACTTAGAGGTTGTTCCACATTATTAAGCAAATCACAGTTCTCATGCAATATGGGAGGAAGAAAGATCTTTTTGAAGATGAAAAGCATGAAATGGTGCAATGTTGTGCAAAAGGCATGAAAACAACTCATATTGTGTGAAACTGAATGGAGATTATCGAATTATCATAAGATTTGTGAGTGATTTAGAGCACAGCAGAACTCGGTCAGAGAAAGGCTTATTAATTAAAGTTTCTGTCAAAAAAATTAATTGTATTAAAAGGGCAGCTATAAAAAAAGCCAGTGTTGAGCAGAAAACAGGTATTTGAAGCTGCTGGTGTCTCTGGAGTCTCAAGAAGCTCTCCATGCAGGCTGGCAGTTGTGCGTAAAGATGCATTTTAGCCACCATTAACCAAACCTCACAAAGAGAAACATTTACAATGGGTTTAGAAATACATTTTCAAACAGTTTTATTGCTGTGGTGTTTTTTTAGTGCATAGTGCATTGTACAATAGAGCATTGTACTATGCACTATCCTCCTTTTTATACCATAGCTGAAAATGGCCAGTTATGAACTCCACATATCTTGCAAAAGTCATTTAAATACCCTCCATCTCACTTCCCAATATTCCAGCCCAAATCATCACCCGCCAGCTCCTTGCTGACGTCGCAGTCTTGTTGGAACGTGGTGGCCATTCACCAACCATCCAGAAATCCATCCATTTAGACCATCCATTGTAGTACGGCATTCGTCAGTGAATAAAATTATTTAAAAATGAGTCTTCATGTATTTCTACACCCACTGTAAATGTTTCTCTTTGTGAGGTTTGGTTTGGAGTGGCTGAAATGCATCTTTACGCACAACTGCCAGCCTGCATGGAGAGCTTCTTGAGACTCCAGAGACACCAGCAGCTTCAAATACCTGTTTTCTGCTCAACACTGGCTTTTTTTATAGCTGCCCTTTTAATACAATTAATTTTTTTGACAGGAACTTTCATTAATAAGCCTTTATCTGACCGAGTTCTGCTGTGCTCTAAATCACTCACAAATCTTATGATAATTCGATAATCTCCATTCAGTTTCACACAATATTAGTTGTTTTCATGCCTTTTGCACAACATTGCACCATTTCATGCTTTTCATCTTCAGAAAGATCTTTCTTCCTCCCCATATTGCATGAGAACTGTGACTTGCTTAATAATGTGGAACAACCTCTAAGTAGGGTTTCCATAGATCTGGCAAATTATTTTGTCTGAGATTGATACCAGTTATCTAAAAAGACATGGATAAATAAACAAACAAACATTTTCTTAGAAAAACTAAAATCTGAATGTTTATTGTACTGAAATCTTACTGACATGTCACTTGCATAATAATTTGGAACGCAGTGTATACTACTGGTCAAAAGTTTGGGAAAATTAAGATTTTTGTTTGTTTGTTTTTTTTAAAGACGTCTTTTATTCTCATCAAGGCTGCACTTATTTGATCTATGAAATACTACAATTTCAAAAGACTGTTTTCTATTTTGATAATTTATTCCTGTGATCAAAGCTGATTTTTCAGCATCATTACTCCAGTCTTCAGTGTCACATGATCCTTCAGAAATCATTGTAATATGCTGATTTGCTGCTCAATTATTAATAATGTTTTTTGTTATTATCAATAATTTTTGTTGCTTACTATTTCTGTGAAAATCATAATCATTCATTCAGGATTCTTTGATGAATGTTCAAAAGAAAATGATTTATTTGAAATAGAAATAATTTGTATCATAAATGTCTTTACTGACACTTTTGATACATTTTTATGCATCATTCTTGAATAAAAGTATTAATTTCTTTCTTTTTTAAAATGTTACCCCACACTTTTAAATGGTAGTGTATTACAGTTTCCAAAAAATATGAAGCAGTACATTGAAATCGGCATATTAGAATGATTTCTGAAGGATCATGTGACACTTAAGACTGCAGTAATGATGCTGAAAATTCAGCTTTGATCACAGGAATAAATTACATTTCAAATATATTCAAATAGAAAACCATTCATTAAAAATGTAATAATATTTCACAATATTACTGTTTTCACTGTATTTTTTATCAAATAAATGCAGCATTGGTGAGCAGCACTTCTTTCAAAAACATAAAATAATTATTCCAAACTTCCATATATATATATATTGTGTAGTATCAGTATTACTGATTTGCATTGCAAAATGAATATATAATTTCTATGAGATTAGCAATTATAGAAATAATTGCAAAAAGCTGTTTTAAACACTAAAACCACCCCTGCCATCCCACCACCTATCCTCCATGGTTTGGACAAACAGTCTTATCTATCCTTACGCCACTGCCTGAATGAAGGTGACAAAGTATTTACAGTCCTTGTAAACTTAATATATGCATGGCATTGTTGTCTCTGCTTTACAATGAAGTCACAGACAGTATTTTAACAGAAAAAATACACATCACTCAAAGCAATGTCTGCATAATCAAGCAGAAAAAAACGTCATGTAGACAAACAAAACTACATTATTCAAAAATGTGAGTGTAAAATAAGACATGACTTTGAATCTTTTTAAGGACGTATACTATTCGATTTTCTTGCTTCAACCACTGTGAATTGTTTTGAGAGAAGAGCATCCACCGAAAAGCATAAACAAGGTTTCTTTGAGGAATAAAGCTTGTACACCAGTGAGGAGCAAATGAATTTGGTCATGAAGATGCAATCATTAGTGTATCACATAATACGCCAGTAATCTCATTTGCGCATTGTTCAGTGAACACATATAATTACTATCAACAGATGTGCTGCTTTTGCACCTGAGTAGCTTAATTAGAAATGTACACCGCCTGCACTGGCAAATACACTTTTATAGTCTAATATATTTATATTTCCTTGCTTCAGTACATACATTTACACCCTAGAGGGATATATTAGGCAGCAAGTGAACATTTTGTCCTCAAACTTGATGTGTTAGAAGCAGGAAAAATGGGCAAGCGTGAGGAATTGAGCAAGTCTGATAAGTGCCAGATTGTGATGGCTAGACGACTGGGTCAGAGCATCTCCAAAACTGCAGCTCTTGTGGGGTGTTCCCGGTCTGCAGTGGTCAGTATCTATCAAAAGTGCTCCAAGGAAGGAACAGTGGTGAACCGGTGACAGGGTCATGGGCGACCAAGGCTCATTGATGCACGTGGAGAACGAAGGCTGGCCCGTGTGGTCCGATCCAACAGACGAGCTACTGTAGCTCAAATTGCTCAAGAAGTTAATGCTGGTTCTGATAGAAAGGTGTCAGAATACACAAAGCATCACAGTTTGCTGCGTATGGAGCTGCATAGCCACAGACCAGTTAGGGTGCCCATGCTGACCACTGTCCACCGCCGAAAGCACCAATGGCCGGGTGCGTGTGCGTCGCTTACATGGGGAACACATGACACCAGGATGCACTATGGGAAGAAAGCAAGCCGGCGGAGGCAGTGTGATGCTTTGGCCAATGTTCTTCAGGGAAACCTTGGGTCCTGCCATCCATGTGGATGTCACTTTGACACGTACCACCTACCTACGCATTGTTGCAGACCATGTACACCCTTTCATGGAAACAGTATTCCTTGGTGTCTGTGGCCTCTTTCAGCAGGATAATGCTCCTGCCACAAAGCAAAAATGGTTCAGGAATGGTTTGAGGACAACGAGTTTGAGGTGTTGACTTGGCCTCCAAATTCCCCAGATCTCAATCCAATCGAGCATCTGTGGGATGTGCTGAACAATCAAGTCAGATGGAGGCTCCACCTCGCAACTTTCGGGACTTAATGGATCTGCTGCTAACATCTTGGTGCCAGATACCACAGCACACCTTCAGGGGTCTAGTGGAGTCCATGCCTCAATGGGTCAGTGCTGTTTTGGCAGCAAAAGGGGGACCAACACAATATTAGGAAGGTGGTCATAATGTTGTGCCTGATCGGTGCATGTTGTTTATTACACACAGTGCATTCGAAATCGCATACTGTTTGAGTAGGTACAACATTTTTAATTTGAACTTACTTCATGACTGTTAAAAAAAGTACGTTCTATATAGTATGGATATGGGTAGTATGAACGAAATTCGGATGTACTACATCCTCCATGTTGTTACTGACACATGACCAACCAGCTTCAGTTCAATTCACTGCCATTCATAAATCCTCTCCCATGGCCTCATGGGATAGCAAAGTGTCCATCAAATGTGCTCTTTAGACTCTAGGTGGAGGTAGTAAGTCATCCAGGTATTTTCCGCCTACTGTTTTTCAAATGTTATGTAGCATTCGATTTCAGGCACGGTGACAGATTTTCCCTGCAATGCTAACCAAGTTCATCCGCATCCTTTGTGTGTTGAACAGGGACAGCCTGACTGATCTTTTGGAGAACTGTGGCAGATTTCACTTCAGCACAGACACAACAGCAGTAGCAGTAGCAGTGCTGTTGGGTATAATAAGACTTCACTGAAACATCTTGATGATAATGAGTTTGTCTCTACTTCTATGTTGCTCTGGAGTTGTGTGTGTGTGTGTGTGTGTGTGTGTGTGTGGTTCTGAAGAATACCAAAAGCACTGCCAGTAATAACCATCCCTCACATTACAGATTTCTTCCCAAATTTTCCCAGGAAGATGTAGGCTATTTTAAATCAGCAGGCCTTGAAGTCAAACTTAAAGGAATAGTTTACTCCCCAAAAAAGTATTTGCCGTCATTATTTTCTCCAAACATTCTGTGAGATACAAACAAAGCCACATGATTTGGACACATCATTCATGGTTTAGATTATCAGTCAGCTCTCTTACACAACATTCAGACTTTAATAGCTTATTGGAGGGCAAAGTTTCTACTTTTGTAACTCAAAAAAAAAAAAAACTACTGATCTTAATGGAACGGATGAAAACCAAGACCACTTATACAGAGCAATTAGGCTACATTAAGGTTTTGTTGAAAATAGTCTAGCCTAAATTAAAGGATACATGAATGAGGGAGAGACATGATAAAGTGTTAAATTAAGAAAAAAGAATAAGAAACATGTTCAAATGACACGTAGCTATTAGTACATTAACCAGATGAGTGATTGTTTATCACGTGTTAGCATGCATGCTTGCTTTATTAACTTGTCTCAATGAACAAATGGGCGCTATTTACCGGTTTGTTTAGTTTAGGCATTTCGTTAATTGCTGCAGATTTACTTAAATTAAATAGAATAGCGAACATCAAATGCAGAAACAGCTGTTGTTCCCTTCGAGGCAGTGTAATTAAAAACCGTGTCGCATTTCTCTGTAAAGGTGCCGGAAGACAACAGCGCAGTTCTTTCCGTCGCCAACAGATGACGCTAGAAGCACACGAGCGCGCCTGGGTTGCATTAGTTAGTCCTCTGACTTATCAGTTCACCGCGGATGAGAATCAGGTAGAAGAGA
Source organism: Anabarilius grahami (assembly GCA_003731715.1). Classification (NCBI taxonomy): domain Eukaryota; kingdom Metazoa; phylum Chordata; class Actinopteri; order Cypriniformes; family Xenocyprididae; genus Anabarilius; species Anabarilius grahami. The sequence goes on from RJVU01014363.1 coordinate 3,426,247, forward strand.
ATGAGAAGACGGAGCACGAGATATATGTAACCTAACGAGATGTATCAGTCATCTGCGAGGTTTTTGAAGGTTATTTATTCAAAGATTTGTCATTTTTACTTGTCGCACTCCTGAATGGTTCATCAATGCAGAGCACTTAACAAACAAATATCTCATTTTCACATGAAATGATGTCTTTCTCATAAATCACTGCGGAGATTAATTTGCATAAGACTGTAAAGTACCGCGTGTACATTGGTATTGTTGGATTTATAAGCGTACAAAGCGGCTGCTTTCGGCAGCAAAGATGGATTTGTTTGTCTTGGTTTTAGGATGAAGGAAGTGCTGCGTTTGTAGAATATTGTTTATTCAATCCAAGTGCCTCTTTTATGGCAGGCTTTCACGATAAAAGACAGAATGAGAACTAAAAGGGAGAGGAAACAGACTGGAGGAAGAAAGAAATGCTTAAGAAATCATTTCTGCATAGAGCCGTGTCAGACGCGACGGGCCTTGGTATTTGGTTACTTGGTTATTTGCTGCGAAACAAGGCATGTTTTGTTTAGTGATTCCTGCGTCTCCTGTTGGACGTGTGCCGCGGGTGTACAATGAGCTGCAGCCTTCGCATTCTGACTGAAAGGAATTCTTTTCTACACTTTTCAATTACTGTGTTTGCTGCTCTGAGGCAGAACCGAACGCCACCGGCCCCTTCCTCCCTCCTCTCGCCCGCCTGCTGCGTCTCGCGTCGAAGTGAGGTTGGCAGAGAGAACGGAATGAAGGAATTCGTCCTACTGAGGCTGAATGAGAGATGTCATGCTAAATATTCTCTCAGACATCATGCTAATGAGGACAAGGGATTGATATGGTGGTCCATACTGTGTGTTTTATACGGCTGTCTGGAATACTTGCTTCTGATTGGTCAATGTGAAGCTTATTAAATCTAGTTTAACAAGGCTGCATCTGAATATGCATACTTCCCTAGCAGATAGTACAGTATGTGATAAGTTGCATAAGCTTAGCCTCTACTAGGAATGTTCTCAGAACTTTGTCTAAAGTTCTGGCAAAGTTTTGAACAAACATTATTCCAGTAGGCCTATTGTTAAATTTAGAGATGCACCGATTGCATTTTATTTTTTTTTGCCTGATTCCGATTTCTTTGTTAGTGTAACCTGCCGATATAGATTTTTTGCCGATTCTGATTTTCTTTTTAAGAACTATAATTGACAGCTTATACAAACAAAAACCTACTTTTCTGCAACACAGTTTTATTTTCATTAAAAAAAAAACACAAGTATAATGTCAGTAATAAAATTAGAACAAATAAACTAATGCGTAACAACAGCACAAATAAATGCAATAGAATAAAGAGAGATATGAAACTTTTTCCAACGCGATCTCACGACAATTCGTACATATTTTACGAGGTGGCTAATTCGTATGACCTCACTCGTATGAATTTGTACGTTGTTTTCTAAATCGTACGCATTTTATGAGTTGCAAAATTCGTATGAATGACCTACCCCTAAACTAGGGCTGGGCAATATATCGCATGCGATTGTCACGCGCATTTCGTCAGTAAAGCCGATTCCCTGATTACCGCTTAATCGCCATCACCTGCTGGAGCGGCATTTAATAGACAGAGCCGTAGATCACTGACAAGCCACGCAATATCGCGTTCATTATCGAAGGCGATTCCTCTGCGATATGAACGCGATATTGCGTAGCTTGTCAGTGATCTACGGTTCTGTCTATTATATGCCGCTCCCTTCGAAAGCAGGTGATGGCGATTTTGAGGTAATCAGGGAACCGGCTTTACTGACGAAATACGCGTGACAATCGCATGCGATATATCGCCCAGCCCTACCCTAAACCTACCCATCACTGGGGTTTAGACAAATCTTAAAATACTTATGAATTGGTCATGAGATAGCGTTGGTTTTTCAGGTTAAGTAGGTTTTTATTCAGGTAAGAAATACTACAGAATTTAAAATAATCAAATGTAAAATAACACTGTGTAAATAAAACTTCAGTGTAAAAATTAAATACAGATTAATGCTTACAATTAAAGTTATAAAACTTATTCAGTCAAGAGAAAACAGGGATTTTCTTTGTATTTTGTTCTTTGATTAACATGACAGACAGGAGCAGGAATATAGGACTGCTGTCACTTTAAGAGCTTATGCACGGACCCAATATACTGTTACACAACTTGCGTTATCTTTCTCAACTAACGTTCCAAAACTGACTTAACTGAGTACTCGCTGAAACGGGCATTTTGACATAATTTTGTATGTATTTGACCATAAGCCACTCATTTTGGTACTTGTGACTCACAAGCTGTTTGAGACTGAGAAGTGGCTTGTGCTCCACTAATATAGAGCAGTGGTGCACGCGCTTTTGGTGTGAACGCGAAACCTGCAGGATTGACTAAAATTATGCACAACACAAACACTATTTAACCGGAGCAAATGAGACGAGTGCGAGAGAGGAGGCTGGTGTGTCACTTCGCTGTCGGAGAGAAGAGAGCGAGAACATGCAGTTGACGTTATCACCTGTGCCTCTGGGCTCGGACTCGGAAAGATGTGAGACTGACCGGCTGGTTACCGATCCAGGCCGATCATGAGGAAAATCGGCTGATTGCAAACCCTGGCCGGTTGATCGGTGCATCTAAGTCACACCGCACCGACAGACGCGGATAATCAGACTACAGTAGGCTACGTCACTTCTCAGGCATTCCACAACCCAACAAGAGCTGATTCAGCATGTTTTCAGTCAGCGAAAAGAAGCTCAACGCCAAAATTAATCTGCAGCAGTCCGGTGGTACAAGTCAGAGCTCTGTAAATTATGTTCATTATTTTTGTAATGTTATATGCTTTGAGACATGAGGTAATTTAATGCCGTCTCATGACGCTTTGCAGAATCTGATGTGTGTTTTCATGTGTTTTGGAGGAGGCGTGGCTTTGGAGACACTCTGAAGGGAGGGTGGGATCTAATGCTTTTAAAGCTAGCTAGCTATTGCTCACCTCTCTGAAATTGCCTACCCTACTGTGACAAACTTGCCGCACCTACTTTTAAAGTTCTCAAAACATTTGCACAAAAACATTTAGGCTTTGGTCATGGAACTTTTTTTTTTCTTTTTTTTTCTTCTGAAACGATTTACTTAAGACCACGGGAGAGACGTTGTGAATGGCAGTGAAGCAACGCAACTGAAACTGGTAGGTCACATGACAACATGATAAATGTAGTCTGTCTGGTCCTGGAGGACATTTTTGATGTCTCTCTTATCTGACACACCTATCTGAGGTCTTGGAGTCTTTTACTTACAAGCTGATAAGTTGAATCAGGTAGTTTGATTAGGGAGACATCTAAGGGTATACGTTTACACAACAACGTTTTTCCTTCGCGTTTTTCACGTACAGATGACAACATCAAAACGATCCCCGTTCATAAGGATCCTCGAAAATGATTAAAAATGCTGTATTCTGCAGCCAGGCCAGTAGTTGGCGATGTCACTTTGTAAACAAAAACTATGCGCCTATAGGCTGAACACGTAACACTCATGCGCATGATGTCACCGTTTTCACAAATTCGTGTTTTTGTAGTTTACACGGAGACAAGTCTGTTTTCAAAAGTTCACGCTTTCAGGCCCCAGAACGCCGTTGTCATTTAAATGAATGGCCAAAACACATTTCCCCGTTTTTAGTTGAAGTGGTGGTGTATAAACGGCCCCTTAAATGCGTAGTGCCTTGGGTACTCCAGGACCAGGGATGGGAACCACTGCTATAGCCAATATTGACAATAATGACAATATATATATCATATATTTATTGTCCAGTCAGCTAAGCCTTAAGTGTGCGATTGTACAGAGGAATCCCATTTATACTTCTTCCACTTGTTCCACCTGCAAAATGTTTGATAGAAATAGAAGCTCAGGAGTTTCCAAAAAAAAGTGACAAAGAACCACTAAAGGCTGGTCCACAACCTGGTTCACAAACATGATGATGATAAAAAAAAATTGATTTAACAGTTTTACTAAAAACAATATTATTGCTACATCGTTCATCGTTTTTAGGCCGATTGTTTTCTACATTTTAATGCACTATTTTTATTAGCTTTAAGTTAATTTACTAGATAATAAAATCATTTCAAATTGTTTCATCCATGTGTTTTATCTGGGGTAATGTAGAGTCAATGTTTCTGATACAATGTAACCTTATGTAACTGGACAAGGTGATATTGATATTGATGAAAATGTTCTCGGTGAGATGGTGTTCATTCTGCTGCTCCGGTCGAGACTGTTCGATTACAGAGGAACAGGTGGACCTCAGAAGTATATATGGTCTTCTCTTTGTTCAATAACACACACAAGGCTTAGCTGACTGGTCAGTATTTGTATGAATAAAAGTGATTTCAAACCCCAGATGGAAGTTCCCTCTGTCTCCNTATAGTAAAAGGCGTGTTTTTGCTCACCCCCAAATAGGGGCAAATTTGTGGGGTATTATAAGCTGAAACTTGACCAGACCAGAGACTTATATTACATGATGTGAAAGAGGGCATAATACACTCTAAAAAATGCTGGGTTAAAAACAAACCAAGTTGGGTTGAAAATGGACAAACCCAGCAATTGGGTTGTTTTAACCCAGTGGTTGGGTTAAATGTTTGCCCAACGTGCTGGGTAGTTTTATTTAACTCAACTGTTGTATAAAAATTACTGTATTGCTTGCTTAAAATGAACCCAAAATATGCTGGAAATTAACATTTATTAATATGTTGAATAAATGAGCATTTATTAATAAGATAATGAATAATAAACAATAAACATTTATTAAATTGCTTATTATTAAATGTACACCTTTTGATTATTATTGTTGCCTCTAGTAATTATGTGTCTGATTTTTAATTTCTCACCTATTTTAGATTCATTTTAAGCCAGCCATATAGTCATTTTTAATCAGTAGTTGGGTTAAATAAAACTACCCAGCAGGTTGGGCAAACATTTAACCCAACCACTGGGTTAAAACAACCCAATTGCTGGGTTTGTCCATTTTTAACCCAACTTGGGTTGTTTTTAACCAAACATTTTTTAGAGTGTAGGTGCCTTTTAACCCAACCTGCTGGGTTTGTCCATATTTTACCCAGCTTGGTTTTTTTAACCCAGCATTTTTTAGAATGGTCTTCTCTTTGTTCAATAACACACACAAGGCTTAGCTGACTGGTCAGTATTTGTATGAATAAAAGTGATTTCAAACCCCAGATGGAAGTTCCCTCTGTCTCCTTACCAGTATCACTAACGGCAAACTGCCATTTCCCACAGATTGTGTGTGATTATGCATGTGTCTTGCTGTCTCTTCTTCATGGCAGCTCCTCACAAATGGAAACACTTTGCCTTATTTTCATCTAGATGGAATAAGTTTTCAGCTTTAACCTCTTCCAGTAAGTTTCCACCATTGTTTGGACTCCGATAATCATTTGAGAAATGAATGAATAAATTATGAATTCAATACAACCAAGAAATTGGATAGAAATGTGGATAAATATATTAAATCAATTACCAATTTGATAATCATGAACAATTAGTTCATAAAAAGGCAGATAAATAAGCAAATTGGATTTGGAGCAGCAGACAAATTAAAAATCGCATCTGTCCATTTTCAATATTAGTAATTGGTAAATTTAATGTTAGATTTTAATTTGCTTATTCATTTATGTTTCTATTAATTCATTATTTTTGTTTTTCAAAGGATTTGAAGGCACAAACCTTTTAGACTTTGGCAAATCCGGTGATTTTTTTTTTCATCCTACAAAGTGCTCATTGTATTGTAGACATTTCCAATTGGACTGTTAGAAAACTGTCTTTAAGTATGGAAGTTGAGTCAGCCAATCAGATTGGAGCTTACCAGATCAAGAAAGTGCTCTCCTGTACGCAATATTTTAGCGGTCTGTGAACTTGACATTTTAGGTAGAAACTAGCAACGATCAAGAGGGAGAAAGCAGAAGGGGAAAAAAAAGCTCAGAAGGCATGATGTTCCTCACAGGAAATGAGAATTATGCTGCTAATAAACTAAAAACATTGCTAGGATGACTTTTGGTCCTGACATGGCTTAACTTTGCTTTTTAGCTTTATTTCCTGTGGCATTGCACCAGTTCTTCAAGATGCCTTTAGCGTCCGAGGATATTTTGCTGGTGCTCTTCCTTTTATAGTCCTCTCTCTCCAAGACCATAATACTGTAATTTAAAGCTCTCCGGTGAAGTGGTACGCATCCCACACCTTGGCTCCCTCGCTCTGGATTTCAGCCATATGGATGGAGGATTGTACGTGAGCCTCTAAATGCACACATTTATAGATTTCAATTTCTGCTACAGTCCTTCAAGAGTCAAAGGTGCCTCCAAAGCCTTTAAATCAGGAATGGCGAAGAGGATGGGAGCAGCTGTAGACGTCTAATGCCGCTCGGAGGGGACGTTCAGTGACAGACTCCAGACTGCTCTCACTCCGCTGAGCTTCGGACTCTGAGATATAATTATGACAATCTGCCATCTGCTTTGAGCCAGGCTGAAGCCTGCCTGAGACAGCACAGTATGACACAGAGGAATAGGGTCTCTGAGTGAAGGACCGTTTAGCACTCCATCAAAGGAAGGTGTCAGTAGTATAACTGAGAGATCAGGCAACACGGGTGAACAGGCAGTGGAGGTCTCACAATAGAGGCCAAGTGTTGAAGACGATGAGGAAGTCTGTTGTTGAATGGTTTGTGTCGGCCGTGGCCTACATTGGCTTCTCACATGGCTGGAAAAATTTGATACGATAAGAAACCCATTTTACTGATCGATTTGCGAGTAAAACGGTATTCAGTGAGAATATATAGGACGAGACTTGATTTGGTCCATCAGGAATTAATTGGATCATGAAAAGTGGGCGGTTGTTTGGAGGGGAGGGGAGAGTGAATAAATGTAAAAGGAATTCATGATGTTGTTGTAAAAGGAAAGTAATCTCAAAAGCAGCAACACGTTATTACGTTTTCATAAAAGATTATGAAGAGAAATATGTTTTATTTGGAATAATGTGCACCAATAAATAGTTCACAATAAGACCAGGAATGTGCATTGGAAAAATCAATTTTGATTTCACGCTGATTTGCGGAGTTTAAATTCAGCATTGTAAAGAGCTTTTGTCTAAATGGAAGAAGTGAATTTAAACTTGATTCAATTATAGACACAAGTTGGAAATGAGTTTTCTGAACATAAAAATACAATACAATTGGTACTCAACTCAGTCCCAATAAAAGTGTCAAAGTAAATATTTCAGGCAGGGTTATTGTAGTAAAATAAACCAAAAAAAAAAAAAAAAGTGTTACTTGAAATAAAATAAACGTTAAATGAATATATATATAATAGTAATAATAAGTAATTCTAAATATTAATAAAAACTGTAGGATCACAATGATACTAAAATAACACTGCTTTCAGGTTAACTACTAACTAGCAATGGACCACATTAGCATGCAAAATGTGACTTTATTTTACTCCAACATACGGCATAAGCAAGAAATAAAATGGTGATCAACATCTGCTCTCAAACCATGTTATACCATTAACACAAGTATCACATTATTCATGTACTGCTCCTCAACTGTTGGAAACAGTGATAACCCCAACTCAACATATTAGAAACTATCCTAAATCGCCACATAACAGAACATTACACATTTAAAAAAGTGCTTTCCATTTTGTGTATTTCTCAAAAACAAATAAACTAACACTGAAGTTCAAATTTACTCTCCAATCTGGTTCAATTGCAAAGCATGCTGGGAACTAGAAAAATGGATTACAGTAGGTGAACTTCCATTTCACAAACTGAAGTGGACTGAACACATTGAATTTGAGTCGTGACAAAATCTTCAAGAATCATTTTAATTAAAGGTACATTATATAACTTTTTTTGCTGAGTCAATACATAATCAATCCTTCTTCCAAAACGTGTTTTTGTCTTACCCTGATTCATGTGGTAAACCTGTTATAATTGTTTATATTTTAGACCTAAAGTGGTATGCTTTTTGCGGGTAATTGCATACATACTTAAATCTCCTGTGTGTGTGTCTCGTCATATCTGTGAATAGAGAAAAGTTGCTCCGGCTACTTTGGCGCATGTATGGTGTGGGAGTGGCATAGGTTAGTTGTCACAACGAGCGAGAAAGGTTGACATGGAGCAGCTGAATCTCAAACCTCCGGGGAATCACCTGTTTAAACAAACGCCGAACAGCGACAGAGATGTAATAAAACAAGAATCAACATTGGCTTGGCTTTTCAGAGATGGAGAGAGATGGTGTTTTTATTACTCAACAGGTGACTAAGGTATTTTATTGAACAGATAAATTGCCATATGTAGCTCTAGTTGATTGTAAAGCATTATCTATTGTGAAAGCTCATTTCATTATGGTTGTTTAGCACTGTGCTGGAATTTATTCCCAAGGAAGTACCGTGTCTATTAATGGGTAAAGTTAAAGTTAAGGCCTTCAGCTAGTCAGCTTGAGATCCTTCCCATCTAAACCGGTTAATAATCTTAAGCCTAATAGTGAATGTTTTATGAGCAGTAGGATGATCTTAGATATGAGAAAGGATATATTCATCCATATTCATTTGCAGAGCCGAAAAACAATGTTCTTTCTCAAACTACCAGCAGTTTTGTTTTTTAACCGCTACAGGGCCACAAGTTATTGTACCTTACTTAAGTAAATAATAAGGAATTTAAGGAATATTTCAGGCCAAATACAACAATACAAGAAAAAAAACAAAGAAAAAGAAAAAGGTATGGTTTCAGAAGACACTCAGGTCATTTTGGCTACTTTGTCTTTTTCTGCCCCTCCTTCCCCTTTTCACTCTTTTTTAAGCCTCATGCTTTTCTTCTTCGTCTTCAAATGCTGTAGCGTAATGAGGCATGCAGGGTAATTAGTAGCAACAGCAGTCACAACTGCAACTACTCTTGTGTTCTTTTCACAGACCTATTATTCATGCGGTCCAAGAGAGGGCACTGGTGACCCATACAGAGACCATCAACCCTCCGCAAAGCACAAGATGAGCTTAGCACACAGAAATGATGGGAGGTGGGGGGTAGATGTGTTCTGATGCTGATTTACTGACATGTAGAGGGAGAAGAGGGGGTGCTATTGTTGTGCACTCGATAAAAAATGTTAGTAGAGATGGAAAATGCCAGTTGATAAGAACATGATGAAATCTGCCGTAATCTGGGCTATAGAAAAAAAAGGGGGTTGACTCCCCCCTCAGGACATTGACACGCAAAAGATTTTTTTTAAATAGCAAATATTAAAACCTGTAAGCCAATCAAACATGCTTGTAATGGCCCACATTCCAAGAAAAAATATCTCTGGCAAATATTAGATTTTCAATTTTCCATTGTGTTGGTTCATATGTCTTTCCAGGGAAGTGTGGCAGAATGAATGTCAGAGAACTCAAGAGGGTTGCGTCTGTCCCTCAATCCTCTCAGCCTTGTGCAACCGGAGAGAAACTCTCAACTTAAATTGGCTAACCACACAGACAGGGGGGTATAACAGGACTTGTCCTTTACACCTGCATCCGTGCTGCCAATTCAGTGGATCCTACTTCAGATCTGCTTCAGAGTTGTGAGTTATTTAGTAAACTGCTTCTTTGAAAAGTTTGTTTCAACGAACCAGTTAAAAAAATGATAGAGTGGATTTGTACATCACAAGATCCCTGGCATCACAGTGCACCACATAACATGGACTTAAATGTCCCAGTAAGGTCATATGTAGGCACATATTGCTATTTATTTATAGTTTTTTATAAAATTATTTCAAACGTTTGATCACCTGTCGCAAATGACGTACTTGATGTAGCTTTTTCATGAAACTTGCAGCTATTCTTCATTAAAATCAAATTCAACATCCCATACCCGTGTGAATGGCTTTTGTGCTTGGATTTGTGTTTGAAGAGCAACTCTTTCTTTCCCTCTTCCTAAACCCAATCCTGACAGGCTCAACCCAACTGCTTTTGACTGGGCTATTCACTGAGTGTATGACCGATATGAAATTGTGCGAACAGCAAAGCCTGTATTTACACCCAACCAGACACTTTCAAATCCTGTCTCATATCCCACCAGACTGACTCGTTCTCTCACCTCATAAAGGGCAGTGTGTGGATCAGCACCGTGGGCTGGTGACTCTAAATCCACGTGCTCATTGGCAGATGAGTCTTCATCTCTGTAACAGACCTTTGCATTAACATATGTAGCGCCTTACTCCGTCATGGGGCTTAAATTGCGCGTTGTTGTTTCTCACCCAGGCTTAAAACCACAGCTAGAGTTTTTTAGATGCCACATGTCACTCTGTCAGCATATCCCATGATTCATTACTCACAGGAAATGAGGCCTGTGTTCTTTCTGTGGTGTGATCAGCATGATGATGGGTTCAGCATGTGGGGTTGTCACACAGTCAAATACACTTCAAGAACTATAAGAGAAAAAGTCAGCCGGTTCATTGAGGTCGTGCTGAGATTGAAGCGCAAAGCATTGAACCTTTTCATAATGCTTCAGAATAAATCACCTTATGTGTACTTTCTGAAAATGAAGATGTCAGAGAAGAGATAGGCTGTAGGAAATTCCATTTTGTGGATGCAGATGGAAAATACATGTAAGCTCTGGTCCAAAAACTTTTGAGCTTCCTTCGTAGGGTGCGTTTTGTATCATCATGATCAAGTTCAAGATTGGTTTATTTCTAAAGCACATTTAAAAACCCACAAATGAAAATTCTGTCATTAATTATTAACCTTCATGTCGTTCTACACCCGTAAGACCGTCTTTCATCTTTGGAACACAAATTGAGATATTTTTCATAAAATTCCTACAACAGTGCTGATTTGTTTGTCAAATTTCAAGCAGTTTCCACACCCAGATTCCACACTTGAGGAGAGATAAAGGGATTTAAGGACTCAAAATGAAGTCGATTTGTGTGTCCTGGAGTCAGAGGGGCCGAAGACAATAACTTCTGTTTTATCTGTGTTCAGAAAGAGAACATTTTTGTAAAGCCATGATTTGACGTCGTACAGACACGCTGTTAGAGTATTAAGAGCACACTTATTTTTGTAGTCTCAGGCAAGTAGATTTGCATATCATCATGTAACAGTGGACGGAAACACCATGTTTCCTAAAAATGGAACCCAAGGGAAGTAGATATAGAGAAAAATGAGTGGGTGCTAAAATAGAACCCTAAGGCACACCACAAATTAGATTGCCTAAAGAGGAAGTTAAGTTTCATATTTTAACAGTAAATCTTTGATTAGTTAAAAAGGATTTGAACCAACTTAACCAACAGGGATGGACCCTGATTGCAAACATCTGTTTAGCAGTGACACAAGTCCCGGTCTCACGATGTCAATTATTTGCCTCAAGTAGCGAAGGTGTATTATATCATAGGGACATGAGGAAGGTTTAAGTTTGCTGATTGAAAGGAGACAAGGTTAAAAGTCGTCCAAGAGACAGATGGGTTCACGATTTCAACAATTCATAATCTGTTACTTGTATTTGGGCCCTCAGATTCTGTGCAAAGGTAGGATTTTGAAAGAAATTTCCAGGAGGATTTAACACTGAATTTATAACAGAGAAAAGAACTTTAGTCCAAAAGGAACTGCCTTCAAAAATACATTGTTTTGCCAAATTTTAAGACAGCATTGCATGTATCCTCTGTGATAAAGGCAATCCCAGAATTCATTCTGACATGCTTGTGAGAGTTTTCGTCCAAGATGGCAGGTTATAAATTTTTTTATATTTCATTCAATTTTGGTTGAATTAAATATAATTTTATATTTTATCCAGTAATTTGTGCTCTATGTGTTTTGATGCTTTTTAGAGTATTATGGGATATATGTGGATTTTAACTCTGTTAAAATCAATTTTGAGTGAAGTTTCCTGTGAGCTTCTCCAAATAACTTTATTATTTCATACATCAAGCTTTTCCGGGTAATCAGAAAAATCTAACTTTTTTTTTAAATGGAACAGTTTATTGAAACTTTAGACAACATTAAAAATATATAAAAGCACATTTTATTTTATTTGCATATGTGTTTTTAGTTGAGTATCATGTTTGATACATCAGGCTTTTATGGCTCATAGTATGATATAGTAAGAATATGCAGCTCATTCTCGAGATGGAAAAACAACTCAATTTTATCCAAAAGCCCAAACTGAGCAAAAATATGAAATTTGGTGCAGTTGTTGTTATTTATCTGGCAAAAATAAGATATAATTCTGGTAGATTGTAATGTAAATCAATGAAATCTTAGCAGACTACTTACATAAAATGCATATAAATATGAGTTGTCAAATATTTCCCAAAAATATGTCTTAGTAAGATGATATTTAAATGCTTAGTTTTATGATCAAAGCTCTGTAGTTTATATTGTGTGAGCAAAACCTAATGCAAAGATTGAGAAATGATATTTGATACACACATTTTAACTTGATTTTATTCTGTATAGATAATCAAGTAAACCTAAATTGTTCAGTCCAGTAATTTAGAAATACTGGCAACAACATTAAGGTATTTTTTTATATTTAATTTATACAAATCAGTAAAGATTTCACATCAAAAAGCCACGAGACAATGAGCTGACGGTGGATAGTTTTACAATTATACTAAAAGTATAAATATCAGTCAGATGGCAGAAGGCATGTAGTAAGTCTTGATCATGTTTATAATTTAGAGGCCTTAGAAATTTTCGTATAAAATATGATATACTAGGCTTTATAGGGTTAAGAATGAGAGAATTCTGCATGAAATACTTTTTTGATGATAGCCTTTACTCACAGTATGTATTAGAGTGAAACAGAAATACAGTTGTTTACAGCACATGTGTAATGTTAGGAATTATTTATGAAGTCAGTAGAGCCGAAACGGGAAATAAGTGAGGAATATGTCTTAACATCAGATACTGTAGCCTCTTGGTCTGAACTGATAACAAACATCCTTTAATTCTGACAAAACTTAGATGATCACTGACAATGTTTAAAGTGTTTCATGCGCTGAATTGGGCGAATGGACTTTTTGAGCATTTATTATTCATGAGTGGCAGTTTCACCATTGACAATTTCTTTTTTATTAAGTGTCTAAATAAGAGAGAAGTATTTTTATTAGAAAAAAATCACTTCAAGGAGTTTTATGATAAATCAACATGTGGGGATATACATTCTCTCAGACAATAAATGAAAGAATAAATAATTCCCTTATGTCCAGACCCACATAAGTAAAGGTTATTAAGTGTTCCATATCTGAAAGAAAAAATAAAAAATAAAAAAAACTTTTTCCCCACCCACACTAAAC
>RJVU01014363.1:3440529-3456998 GCA_003731715.1 Anabarilius grahami
AGAAACCTCCTCAGGCAGAGGTCTAAAGAGATGCGCTCTCATTTTCTCTTTCTCGCAAACGATGTTCTTGTCCTCCCTACTTGTGACCAGAGATTTCTAGCTGTTTCTATTTATGATGGCCCACACTCATCTTAAGAACATATACACTCCTACACAAATGTCAGCGGGCCAGTGAGCATCTTATTAAAGTGTACTCCAAAGGGGAACATGCATTAATTATTCCTTTCTCAAAAAGAACTTAGCTTGTGTGTGTTTGGTCAGTATCTCCCTCTCCATCACCTTAAAACAAACAAAGTGTATTAAATGGAAACTTTATATGGAAAATATGGAAAGTTTCTTTTGTTTTTCTTTATTTTGCTGCAGTTGATTAATTTAACACTAATAACTCAAATTAACTGATTATCAACAGTCCTTTTTTCTGAACTGCCTTATATTCTGAAATATAACTAATTATTTGTTTCACATAACTTGTTCTATTTTTTTATTTTTAAAGGAAAGAAAGCAAATAATACAATTTCTGCAAGTTTTATTCAGCATCATAATGCTGAATGACACTTAGTATAATATGAGTTCATGCATTTTCTGGAAAAGATATTATGTGTCTTATTGATTTATCATGCACTTCTCCAAAGGTTGAGGATCCAAATGCAGTTTTATTGAAGGGCAATCCAGAAAACAGGCAATAGGTCAAAGCACAGGGTAAACAATCCAACACAAACACCAGGCAGGAAACTCAGGCAAACAGGGAAATCCAGAAAACAGACAGGGGTCAAAAACATAGACCAGATAACCAAAGAAGCTCTCAGAAATGCAGTAACGACACATACAAGACTTCGCAATGAATGACAGAATGAACTAGTGACTGACAAGGTAATGAGAACCAGCTGAGAACAATCAAGCATGAGAACGGGCAGTGTGTTATGGGAAATGTAGTTTGTGAGGGGATGACAATAGTCTGGGGTGGACTGCCCTCTGGTGGTTATCAAGGACACTCCAGCTGGTGATCGTGACAATATTAGCCAAAAATCATTTCTGTAGATCAAACATTAGAGCATGGTTATAGAAACGCTGAGGTCATGGATTTGATTCCCAGGGAATGCATTAATGTACTGATAAAATGTCTACCTTCAATGCAATGTAAGTCACTTTGGATAATAGTGTCTGCTGAATATGTAAATGTAAAAATATTTGGGAAACACTGCTTGCATTCAGTGTTATTTAGTTCACATAAACATCTGCTTTAGTCTGGAAAACAAATTGCATTGCTTCAGTTGAGATGACAATATAAACAACTGAACACTCAATACTTCTAGTCTGAACAGAATTCATGTGTCTTGCATCCTGTATATTCTTTACCATCCTGATATTGAGTTTTAAGGCAACATTCTAATGTAACAGCACACTAAAGTACAGGATGATGTGAATAAGGGTTATTATCGTTAACTAAAAACATTATTACTTGAAATAAAATAAACATTAACTGAAATAAATTAAAATATTTAAGGAAAGACACTGCAGATGAAAAGGGTAAAAAAAACTAATGGATATCACCATACTTCCCCAGTTGATTGATTACGTTAAAAATTGCAAACATTTTTTGTATCATAAGGTTTCTGAAATGCTATGTTTACATATGCAAATGAGGCATTATCCAATTAAATATGCACTAATTTGCATACACTTCTAGAACAAAAATCTGAACATTTGATGAAGTCAAGTTTAAAATTCTTGTTTCTTTCTCTCTTTTTTTTTCTTTTTTTTTTGATATATTAGAGTCAAAGGTTTTTTACTGAAGGGATTTTGGATATCTCTTTTTATCATTCCATAAATCAGAAAACACTGTCAACAGCCAGAAAAAAAAGAAAAAGAAAAAAAAAGAAAAGAAAAAGAAAAAAAAATCACCATTTTGTAGTAATAAAATGTTGTATAAAATCAGGCCAATTACATATGAACAAACCCCTCTGTAAAAACCTTCAGAATGTAGATAAAACTGTAAAATTTGGTCTATATAAGTGCTTCTGAAGTGAAGATTTCTGACTGAAAAAAATCATTTTAAGAAAACTCCTTTAAAGATATACTAGATGCAAATAGATAAAGTGCTATAACAATTCCACTTAAAAGTGTATTTTGGATGTTTTCTTTACACTAGTTTGAAAAAACACTTTATGAAAAACCAAAAAGCCCCAAATCTCAAAATTTACAGATGCATAAAAAAACTGTGCCTCGCCTTTAATACAACTTTATACTTTGAACCAGGTTCTGTGGGTCCTTGGAAAGATTTTAATTTGTTTAACCTGCAAAAACAGAAAAGATGAAAGTAAGAAAGCAAATGGTATGCGCAATGTTTGCAAGTTTTATGAATTTTGTGGATAAATTAGTCTATTAATTTAGCCTGTTGTTTTTTTGCCCACATTATATTTTTATTTAATTATATACTAAATAAATTTTTATTACATTGTATATTTTATTTAAGGGGTCATGACATGAGAAATCAATTTCCCTGGATCTTTTGACATATAGGAGGTCTTTGTAGCATTAAAACATCCTGCAAGTTTCAGAGCTTAAAACAACCTCTTCATTATTAACAAAGCATTTTTTTAATCAAGCTTGAAAAGCAGCTCATTAACATATTGTGGGATTTGTGACGTCACACACGCAAATATATTTGCATATGATTACCTACACAGCAAGACCTTGACGAATAGTTATACATACGCATCATAGGCCCCGCCCAGCTGGCTCAGGCCTGAGGTAAACATATTATGCCAAGAAATGTACTCACACAATGGGGCACCAGACCCTTGTCATGTCCTGCCAAACACATTGTAAGATGAGAAGAAATTTCAGTGTCTGACTGACTTCACAATCCACATGCTGCTGTAAAGTGCACATGAATTGACAGGGCTCAATGAATTTAACATGGGCTTGTGTGATGCTGTTTTGGGTCACTGGATATCATGGGATATGCGGTCAGTAAATCTTACAGAGCAGCGACAAGCGCACAGGGTGATGTAGAGTGAGTGAGGGGTCTTTCAAGCGCTACAGGCGAGTTTGGTTTGACAGACTGCTTACAAGACATGTCGGTGGCCAGGGAGAGTGTTTGGCCAACGTTCATTTTTCATCTCCAGCTCATGTCAATGTCGAATGTTGATTGCAATCTACTTCTAATTCAGTTTAACAACTATATTGCTTTAACTTGTGCAGTATGACACACTTGGGATTGACGTTCACTCTACAGGAAGTAGAGTTGGTCTGAATGTAAATGTCATTTTGGCTGTACAGGGGCTTTGTTAATGTGCGTGTGCTGGTGTACGAGTGTGTTTTTTGTGCAATCTTATTTGGAGGGTACTTAACGGTAGTCTGCTCATCAACATACCAATTATTCTAATCACCCTCCTGGGGCAAAAAGTGATGGGGTGTAAGCCTGATTTGCCACAGCAGGTCAAAGTGCCACTTCATAGTCATGGATACAAAGGAACGAGGCAGTGCTATGTCAAGATGTCAATCAAAAACAGCGTTGCTTTGATCAGCTGTAGATTACAGTAGAGTCATGCTAACATATATTCATGCCAAACTTTTGGAGGCAACGCTAAAGAAGTCTGTGTACTTTTTATAGGGTCACAAAAAATGTCCTTCAAGGATCCAGAGTGAGCCGCCAATACGTTTCTTTTCAGGTCTTCTACAGCATTTTCTTTCTTTTTTGAGGGGCTTTATTTTTGGCTGAAATTGAAGAAAAAAAAAGAAAAAGAAAAGAAAAGGTGAACTTGGTCACAGAGGAATAAAAAGATGTGCCGTGCTATGAAGGGGGAAGTTCAAACTTCAGGTTGAGACATGGGCAAACTCACTTTGTCCTGAATTGAATGAGAAACTAGCAGGGGCATTTTTTTCACACCGAGGAAGGCGAAAATATTGGACGAAAAAACTAAAAAGTTTCTACAACTGTCCAATAGTAGTAGATAAGTCTTGTTTTCTCATTGAACTCTTAGAGCAAATAAAGGGAAAACAATGATCGAAACATCAGGTGAGGTATAGTCAAACCAAAATTTATTCAGACACCTTGAACATTTCATTCATTAATACAGTTTATTCACTATAGTAAAAAAAAAATGGTAATAAAATATGACAAGATCTCAGTTAAAATGTCAGAAAAAAAATCTTAATTACGTCAGATAACACTTTTTTTTTCACAAAGGTTATTAGCCTAAATAAGCTTATGTTGAACTTTCTTTATTTTGTCCTTCTAAGCAGCACATTCCGTATTCTATGAAAAGTGTTATGTGCATGTAAAATTCAAATGATATCAGACAAATATTATTGTATTTTAACACTTTTCAACTTGATGGCTCCATTATTAACTCCTTCCCTGACCACAACAGGCAAATCTCACCAATCTATCCATGTCACTAAAATGTGTGCAACTTAAAAATCAAAGAAAAATTAAGACTAATTTCAAAATTAATAACTCGCCCGATCAGACATCACCACTTTTGGTCAACTGTGATGCAGTTGTTAGTGAATAAATTAGTTTAACTTCTGTACCTCTGGCTATTAATATTTATAGACGATCTAAAGAGTTTTACTACTGCTAATAACTGAGGAACAGTTAGTAGTAATAAATGAAATAAGCTATGAGAAATATTTTTGTAATAGCTATTAATTTTGATTATTTATAAAAGACGTTTTATTTGATATATATATATATATAATCTTGTTAGTATTTGGTAGGGTTAATTCAGGATATTTTTCCAGTCATCTTAATGGCAAAAAGTGTCCAAATTCAGCTTTTAATGCTGTTCCCCACACATTTAACCTGTAAGTTGTGTAAACATCAAAAAGAACTGGAATATAAATGTTTTTAGTCTTAAAAACCACAAACAAACGCAGAGAGATGGCTTTACCTCCACATTTCAGAAGCCCACTGCACACAACTGCATAATAAATACTTAAAAATAAGATATAAATATTGGATTATATTTGAACTTTAAGCAACTGTTTAGTTTTTCATTGCATTGCTAATGGGAGTTCAGAATGTGACACGTTGTATTGATTTTACTCATTTATAAAAACACATTATCCACACCACAGTATAGCTTCTCTTCCCAAAATTTGCATGCATAAACATTCATAGACAATTCCATGGTCATGACATTTCTCTTCTTATTATTGTTGCTGCACAAAGTAACAGCTCAAGGCAACTGTCAGGCATCCCACATAAATACAAAAATCGCAGAATGATAAAACAAATGTTTTAGGTCACGGCATTTGTACTGGCACATTACTGTAGCCTTCAGGAATCCGATTCTTTAAAACATGCACCATTTACAAATATCCTGCTACATATGAGTGTTAAAAGAGAGCTCAGTGATAGTAAATGTGATTGTACAGGTGTCTCCTTGGTGCTTAACGCTAACCCAACAAGTTTGAGGTGTTGACTGAGCCTCCAAATTCCCCAGATCTCAATCCAATCGAGCATCTGTGGGATGTGCTGAACAAACAAGTCCGATCCATGGATGCCCCACTTTGCAACTTACAGGACTTAAAGGATCTGCTGCTAACATCATGGTGCCAGACACCACAGCACACCTTCAGGGGTCTAGTGGAGTTCATGCCTCAACGGATCAGGGTTGTTTTGGTAGCAAAAGGGGGACCAACACAATATTAGGAAGGTGCTCATAATGTTATGCCTGATCGGTGTATATATACACACTCCCGGGCAAGAAAAATGGGCCCAAGATGGCAAAATATTTGGACATACTTAACCATTTTCATCACAAATCACTGGTCAGGAAATTTGCAAGAATTACACAGATACTGTAGATAACGTTACTTGCAGACAGCTTTATACAGGAAGAAGAGTCAGTGTTGTTCCACCCAATGTTAGTGGCTTCAAACAGTTTATGAGTAGTTGGGGGGAAAAGAAGGTACAAATCTGGACTCTGAACAGGCCAAAACATGAGCCTGATGGACTTGTTCTCAAGCCCTTTCTTGGTTGTCTTTGCAGTTTGGCAGGAGCATTGTCTTAGTTTTTCCTGTAGCTCACTGGTTAGAGCGTGGCACTAGCAATGCCAAAGGTCATGGGTTCGATCCCAGGGATTGCACACTCACATACAAATGTATAGTATAATGCAATGTAAGTCGCTTTGGATAAAAGCGTCTGCCAAATGCATAAATGTAAATGTAAATGTAAATGTCTTGTTGAAAAATAACATCTAATCATTCTTCTTATCTAACAACTTTTCAGTTGTGCAACATCTGCAATATTCTCCTGTACTCCAAAGCATTAAATGACTTTTCACAGTGAAGTAGCTCACCAATACCAGTAACTGAAAAGGCTCCCCACACAATGACACCTCTTCCTCCATGCTTCACTGTGGTAGAGATGCATGTATTATTATATTTCTCACCAGATTTCAAAGACACCGCTCTGCACTGTATGAAAAAATACACCATATCTACTCAATAAAAATGAGGCAACAGATTACAAGCAATATTATTAATTAAATTTCACAAGGTTTGGTATTGAGTAAATATTAATTAAATGAGACCCTTAATAGTTATCCNAGGCTCCCCACACAATGACACCTCTTCCTCCATGCTTCACTGTGGTAGAGATGCATGTATTATTATATTTCTCACCAGATTTCAAAGACACCGCTCTGGAGCATCACATTGTGATTCATCACTCCACACAGCTCTGAACCATTCTGAATCAAACTTCCCTTATTCTGCCAAAAACTTCATTCTGTCTTTGATGTTTTTCTGAGACAGCAACAGCTTTTTAAGTAGGCCTAGTGTGTTTGCTTAAATTTATCACTTTTATGCCACAGTAAATAACTTCTTGCCTGTCTGTGTGTCCTTGTGAGAGAATGAGGCAGCTCAACTTCTCTTCTCAGGTATTGATCACCCTCCTCTAACCTACAGTAAGACATGCACACGGACCTTGCAAATTCTCCTGAGAGACAACATTATTTTTCTTCATTGGGTGAAGGTGAGGGAAACTGAGTGCGAGACTCACGCTTTGTCTCAAAACATAGCCTACTAACTTGCTGTCCATACTGCATACATGGATAGAACATCTTACCTGAAACAGAAACAGAACCAGATACCATTACATGATACCATGACTCAGACAAATCTGGGATGCTCTTATAGGCAGAAACATCAACAAAATCTTCCTTTGTTCAGTCTGTTCCTTTGTTTGAACTGCACAAGAGCATTGGCGTAATTTTGTCTCAAAATGTGGTGTGGACTGTGGTGCTTTTTTGTCTGCTTTTTATAATAACACCTAAAATAATTGTAACTCCGTATATATGTAATATTCAAGCGCTTTTATGACAAAAGAGCAGCAGTGAGCCCATGAAGTTCACATGGCAACCAGACACATTGCACGCTTTATTCCTGGGCTGCACTGAAAAGGTAGATAGAAGCAAGAAAGACATAAGTAGCTTAATTTGTACTAATATTAGGACATTATCAGACTTCAGCATCAATTCTTCAAAATCAATTCTCAGTTGTGTTTTTTTTTTTTTGCACATATAGAAAGCAGAGAAACCTGAGTCTTAATACTAGCGCATTTAACAGTCATTGTGATTGGGAATGTGTACTGTACATGGGTAATAACTTCAGGGTAATGATTTAACATAATTTGTGTGTCTAACTCCATTCATGTAGCATATTTAATCAAAATTTGTAAATGGAAAGCTTTCGGTTTTCTTCATCACTTTGATCCAGAGCTGGCGCCTGAAGTAATGAAAGGGGATGATGACGTAATGCAAATCGGCTATCTATCTAGAAAAAAACATGTGGCCCATTTGCGTAAAGAAACGTACTGCACGTTTTAGACAAACAGATATAAACACACATTAGATAAACAATTTCAGTGGTTTTACCGTGAATATGCACAAGTGATACCACCACCAAGTACTTACTTGTGTCTGCTTAAAGGGGTGGTTGATTAAGATTTCACTTTTTTAACCTTAGTTAGTGTGTAATGTTGCTGTTAGAGCATAAACAACATCTGCAAAATTACAACGCTCAAAGTTCAATGCAAAGGGAGATATTTTCTTTTAAAGAATTCTCTGTTTAAGGACTACAACAAACGGCTGGTAGGGACTACAACGAGCTTCTTCCCGGGTTAGTGACATCACTAACCTTAACATTTACATAAACCCCACCCCCGAGAATACGCAACAAATGGAGGAGGCCATGTTATTGCAATATAGTACGCAACACAAATGCACTAGCATGTCATAAAAGCAAGATAACAACATGACAAATTATAACTGTAATTAAACTTAACTATACCTGTTCTATCTTCATGCAGCATATATTCTCTGGCTCTCTAGGCATCTTACAACAGTTCCCACACGAGTGATTTATAGATTATCATGATAGAATATGCTAATCAATGACTTTAAGATAGTTAACTCCACATCAGCTACAAAAATTCATCAACTAACTATTCAGAAACGTCATGTTGCATTCTCAACCCAGTCTCATTAGAAAAACGCACCTGTGGGAACGTTTTCGCTAGTCGCAAAATACGTACCAATACGTACATATCACTGCAGTTTCAATGTGAAATGTCCACTGAGTGGCGCTAAAAGCGTTTTTATGTCGTTGGTTTTTATACGAATCACCGCAGTTCTGATTTGAAATTTGCCCTCCATTGCGTTTTAAAATAACGTCCCACCAACACTACACCTAAACCTACCCGATAGTGTTAACAAAAGCAAATGTAACAAAAAAGCATCCGTAATCGTGCCGTTATAGCTTGTTTAGATCTCTCTTTGAGCTCTTTTACCGTGACGAGCCTTTCACGAGATTTGTACCCAAGGCTTCCTCGTCTTAAAGGTGCCATAGAATTAAAAATTGAATTTACCTTGGCATAGTTGGATAACAAGAGTTCAGTACATGAAAAAGACATACAGTTAGTCTCAAACACCATTGTTTCTTCCTTCTTATGTAAATCTCATTTGTTTAAAAGACCTCCGAAGAACAGGCGAATCTCAACATAACACCGACTGTTACGTAACAGTCGGGATCATTAATATGTACGCCCCCAATATTTACATATGCCAGCCCATGTTCAAGGCATAAGACAACGGCAGGCAGTATTAACGCTGGAGCTGCACAGCTGAATCATCAGACTAGGTAAGCAAGCAAGGACAATAGCAAAAAATGGCAGATGGAGCAATAATAAGTGACATGATCCATGACATCATGATAGTTTTAGTGATATTTATAAATTGTATTTCTAAATGTTCTGTTAGCATGTAGCTAATGTTCTGTTAAATGTGGTTAAAGTTACCATCGTTTACTACTGTATTCACGGAGACAAGAGCCGTCGCTTTTTTAGTTTTTAAACACTTGCAGTCTGTATTATTCATAAACACAACTTCATTCTTTATAAATCTCTCCAACAGTGTGTAATGTTAGCTTTAGCCACGGAGCACCATCAAACTCATTCAGAATCAAATGTAAACATCCAAATAAATACTATACTTGCATGATCGGATGCATGACGAACATTTTGTAAAGATCCATTTTGATGGTTATATTAGCTGTGTGAACTTTGTTTATGCAATGCATTATAGAGTCGCGAGCTCGGGGGCGGGGAGCGTGAGGATTTAAAGGGGAAGCAGCCTGAATCGGCGCATTTATAATGATGCCCCAAAATAGGCAGTTAAAAAAAATTATAAAATAATAAAATAATTTAAACAAAATAGTTTTGTCCCCTGAATGTGTCACAGACACATTCAGTGGACACCTTAGACTTATATTACATCTTGTGAAAAAGCAGACCATGCCGCCATTTTCCTTACACCGGAATATAAACAAAGGCT
This sequence comes from Anabarilius grahami, assembly GCA_003731715.1. Taxonomy (NCBI): domain Eukaryota; kingdom Metazoa; phylum Chordata; class Actinopteri; order Cypriniformes; family Xenocyprididae; genus Anabarilius; species Anabarilius grahami. The sequence continues at coordinate 3,450,375 of RJVU01014363.1, forward strand.
CGTTCAAGATCCTCCAGTGCAGAGGGAGGTGACGCGCTGGTCTGCCCACTCAGAAGACATGCTACAGGCGGCTCTTGATGACGTAGACTGGGACATGTTTCGGGCAAGTTCGTCTGACGTCAGCGAGTTCACGGATGTAGCATTAAGCTTTGTTAACACGCTAGCCGAACAAGCTACGGATAAAATAACTATAAGGACCTTCTCAAATCAGAAACCTTGGGTTGACAGAACAATACGTGCTGCAGTAAACAAACGCACTGCTGCTTACAACGCCGGTCTTTTGTCAGGAAACATGAGCGAGTACAAATCATCGTGCTATGCTCTCCGACGCGCAGTAAAAGCTGCCAAACACAGATACAGAGAATGCATTGAGACACATTTCCAGCTAAATGACTCCCGACGCATGTGGCAAGGACTAAGGACCATCTGTGCCTTTGGTAATAAATCCTCTGCAGTGGTGAGAATTGATCCGTCGCTGGCTGACGAGCTAAACACTTTNAAAGTGACATTTAACATTAACATAAAAATTATCTGTGGGGTATTTTGAGCTAAAACTACACATACACGCTCCGGGGACATCAGAGACTTATTTTACATCTTGTAAAAAGTGGCATAATATGACCCCTTTAATTATAAAACATGCTAATTGCGACCGGTTCACTAACACAAACTTGTTGCGACCTGTTTAAGAGATGCATTCTTTTATAGTTTAAGTTAGAACAGCCTGAATTGATTACTTACTACGACCCATTATCTAGCCTTCTAAACCTTCTTCAGCCTACGCAGTATAGAGCTGCATGGCACTGGAAGTTCACCATATGTGCCAATCAAAATGTGTCTTTGGGAAACAGACTGTCCTTAACTAAAATGATGCTATAGAAGCCTCATATTATTGGTAGAAAGCCTATGCACTTGGTTGGCATTTGTGTTTTTCTAAATAGTCTACTCTATTCTATTTCATCATTAAAATGCCTTCACAGCCCCAGGACACCGGCGCTGCTTCGATCACATAGTAAAAGAGTGCATAAATTGTTTATAAATTCCGATATGCGTGTATGCAAAGGTTATAGATCAGGCCTATTTGGTTGGCACAAATGTATTTTGTGTTACATGTACAGTATGAATTCAGTTACGAAGAACAACGGATTGGAGATGCCTTTTCTTTGTATTTTACTTGTAAGTCTTCTGCATGCTGTTTTTTTTCAGTGGTTTCAAAAAGTGGTATCAAAATCAGCTTTGACAAAAAAGAAAAAATAATTGTGGGGACATGACAAAAATTGATGGGGATGATGAAAAGAAGAAAATAATTGATAGAGAGAAGGATCGGGAAACAACACTAGCCAGACTCAACTCTAAACACTAAGCCATAGATCCAACAGTATCCCAGAAGGAATACAATGTGTTGATGCAAAACATAAAGGTCAGAATACTTACTTTTCTGCAGGCAAATCACATGTCTCATGCATGATAGAATGTATATATTTATCTCGTGTTCTGTAAAAAGCCAAACACGGCCAATCTGATTTTCTCTCAGTCTGAGACGGCACACTTACGGACACCCACAGTCCGTTTATTGACCATCTGATGCATATTGCAGACAAAAATCAGCATTTCCAGTTTGGCTGGCTGGCTTTATGCAGTTCATGAGAATACGATTAGCAGCGGTTTGTTTGTGTGTTTTAAGAGAATGCCTGTCTGCCCATTTGTTCAGAGATGTTGGTCCTGAAAGTATTTTTTCTATTCATTTTTGCCATTGGGATTTTTAAAAAAAGTCTTTGTTAAAGCCTCATAAGCCATGAACCAAGCCAACCAGCTATGAGGTGAATCACACCATTACAAACTTTGATTAGAAGCTAAAATAAATATTTGAAATTTGGACATAAAGACAAAGTACAAGACTTTGTACTTAACGGCTTTAGTGAAGGAAAGAACTAAACACTGGATGTCAATCAAAAGCAATGGTGAAATATAAAACTATTCATTCAAAGTTGTTGGTTATATCTATAGAAACATATTGTAAGTTTATTGCAAAATATGTATATACAGTATATATACAAATATCTTTAACAAGTATTTCGAGAGCGTAGGGAGACTGACTCGATTGTTGGCGTTTTGGTACAATTTGCAAGCCGCTACTCTCTGATTGGTAGAATTTGTATCACAACATCATGGGTATTGTAGTTTCTCATCCCAAATTAGGTTGTTAAATATGATTTTTTTTTTTTTAAAGTTCAAATAATGTGAACTGTTGGCTTCAACAAAAGCACATACCATCGATTAACTACCCCAGAGCTCACAACAGGTCTGTCTTTAAAGGTTTATGAGATATTCTTAAAGATCAATTTCCTGTGAAGAAAATTATTGGAGTCTATCTATCCATGCACCATTATTTAGGTTACATTTTTACGATGTTCACCTATTATTGTGGTATGCAAAAACAAAACTGGTTGGTCACTTTCTTTGTCAGTCAATGGGCTCTTCCTGTCTAAGTGGGAATTTTTTGTACTGTAGGTCAAAAGTCTAAAAACCAGACTATGACATGATATGAATTTGCATTCTTTTTCTATGACATTGTGCTGGTAGCTCTGCCCACCATGAAATCTCATTGGTCCAAAATACTGCTCCACCTTAAACATCAAATATGTTCGGATTAGCTTTGATTGTGTTGCATCACACAGCAGTTGTTGCATAATGCCAATGTCAGCCTCGACAAAGTCTGTGAATACAGGCACACACATAGGCCAGGAACCCTTTCTCAGAACCTCTAACTCTTTTACCCGATCTCGTTTGCTTTCTTCTCATTCACTTTCTCTCAGGAGATCAGAGAGTCCTTTTGCTGTATTGAATTTTTTTGGAGCTCTCTCCTCACCTTTCAGTATTGGCCTCAGTTCATTCTGGACTGAATGAGCCACCAGGTTAGACTTTGATAGAGTCTCTTGTGAGGTATTGGATTTTCTCCCAAGAAAAGTACATTTTGTCATTGTACAAAAGTACAATAAACCTGATCAACTTTAGATTTTGTGTGAGTTTGTTATTTGAGACTAGGTAATGCTTGATAGAAAGCTGAATGGTATAAGCTCTTTTTAAAGGTGTACTCAGCAACTTTTTTCTTAGGTTGTACTAGCTGATACGGCAGCCATTTTCTTATGCTGGAAAAAAAAATGGTGTAGGATTTACCCAAGAAACGATATTCACTCCCAAAAATATTTAAACAAACAATAAATAACACATTTGATTAAATTTAAAAAAAATATTGCAAAACGTACTCCAATAATCTTTACAACAATTATTTACAATTTACAATTTTTACAGTGTAGTAATGTGAACATGACGGTAAAACAAATTTGCAGTCATCTGCAGTCTGCCATGATTAATTTCATGATGGGTTACTGAGATTTTAAATTTAAATCCATATTCAGTGCAGACATTTGTTTACTTGTTTGTAAACCTTTTACCTCACAACTATGTTGATCTGATACAATTCAGTTCACAGGCTGAGGAATAGCTAGAGATGGATATTACTGCGTATTGACTGAACTCCAGTATAAATTTCACCAGTTTTACCTTTGTGCTCTGTAAACGGAAAAAAAATGGATGCTCAAATAGAATGTGAGCAGCCCCCGCTTTAGTCGGTGCAGCGCTATTGATGAGATTTCAGGTCAGGCTGACAAATCCATTTCACCAAAGGTCAAAATGGCAAATATAGTTCAGACATGGGCAACACAGATGGAAGGCGGACTTTTATTCCCACACATCAAACTTGACGAAGGCAGACCTTGTGCTGGTTTGGTTACTGCCTCGATGCAGAAAAATGAAATCCTTTTAGAAAGTGTAAATGAAGATGTGAGATGTCTGAAACAATGGCTACGCTCACAGCAGCAGAATACTGTTTTAGAGTGATAAATGTGTTTGTGCACAGTTCGGTTAAATACAAGACTGAAACACGCATTTAACAACCAAACTGACATAAAATTTGCATGCTAGAGTACAGATGAACAATACAATTTGAGTCACATTTGTTGATATAAATACAGTTGTCCATCCCAACAACCGGCTGTGTGAATATTGCAAAAGACTGATAGGAACATTTTGTGGATAGCAATGAGAAGTTGTCCTTTTCTTTAATCAAAGGAAATGAGATATTGGGTTTTTTTACACCCAGCGCCTAACCTTTCATTACTTTGCCAGTTCTGCCACGTGCAATGGTGCGTATACTGATAAAATTCTCTAAAGCTTCAGTTTTTGGCAGACTAAAAAAAAAAGGTTGTCTTGCAGCAGGCAATTTCCCTGTATTTTGTATTCTTCCAGGCTTCCTTTTATTTTAAGAATACTGCCGGTCCCTGCTGATGAAAAGCAGCTCCTCAGCATGGTGCTTCAATGCCGCCCCATACTTCCCTGCAGCAATACTTCATTATAGGTATGATTTTTTAGATTTGTTGCTCACATATCACTTTGAAATTTAGCGCAAAAGCTCCGTTCCGGTCTCAAATGACCACAAAAATCTTCTCCCACAACTGACTTCCAAGCATTTTCGGAAGCTACAAACATGTTTTCATAGTTCTCATAGAGTAATGGCCTCATTTGTGTCACCCTTCCATGTGGTTTCTCTCACAAGTCTCCTTCCTTTGTGCGCACAGAGAGTTTTGAGGGATGACCTTTACTAGTCAATCTGGGTGATTTGATGTAGCGCCCACTTCCTTGTAATTGAACCAATATTGTGCAGTGGGATATCCAAACATTTTGTTTTCATTTTCTTTTCCTTCATTTATGAGTTTAATATAACTATTTTTGAATGCTTAAAGGGGACCTATCATCTGACTTTTTCCTTGTTCAAGTGCTATAATCGGGTCCCTGGTGCATCTACCAACACAAAAAAAAAATGTGAAAAAAAGGACAACACAGTAACTTTGTTTTGGTAAGCCTTTCTCTGCAAGCATGTGAAAAAAAAAAACAAGCCTCTCAGATTTTGCTCCCCTAGTGACGTAGGAAGCACGTTTCCACCCACGGCGCCGCCATGTTGTTTTCGCAAGCGACAACGAGACGTGATCGCAATATAGATGATAATCAAAACCAAGCAGATGTCTTGTTAACATTTGACAGAAAATCCGATTGAGGCAAAAGCTGTGATCGCGTAGAGGGTGCGGGGCACAGCAGCTCATTTGCATTTAAAGGCACATGCACAAAAACAGCCTGTTCTTGACTGAAGTCAGAAATGGGTATTTACAACATGAATTTATAAATGATCAGTGAGGTATTTTAAGATGAAACTTCACAGACAGATTATGGGGACACCTGAGACTTAAATTAGATCTTATAAAAATGGGCATAATTGGTCCCCTTTAACGGAATTTTGTTGGGACAATTTGTCAGATTTGTGAAACGGATCAATCGGTCCATTGAAAAGATCATCTCAAAAGAACGATTTTTTTTTTACTAATCCAGTTCTTGAATTCAACTCACTAACTTTGTGAGCTGGCAGGGGTTCTTGAGTCAAACGGTTCAATGAAGTAGAAAATGATCAGTGAATAATGATTCAAATTTCAGGCTGTTCCTCACAAGTCGTATGGTGCTTTTTGGTGTGCTTTTTTTCCTCACTACGCGCACACTCTGAAGTGTCAAATGCATGGAGATTATTCTCCTTTTGTGTTTCTTTAAAAAAAAATAAATAGCATACACGTTTGGAAAGACATGAGGATAAGTAAATATTGACTGAATTTTCTTTTCTTTTTTTGGGGGGGTGAACTGTGCCTTTAAGCTATTGACTGAAAATGTAAACCATAAAAATGGCATCACCTCTTTGCATAAATTAGTTGACATCATGACAGTTCTGGCCACAGGAGGGCAATGATGACTCATACTAGGCTTTTACCTCAAGGCCGAGAACAACCGACTGGAAGAATGTGTGGTTTTTATGCGTTTGTGTGATCACATGCGGTATTAAGAGTGTCTGTCTCTGTGCGTCACTGGCCTCTCAAGCAAGAGTTTTAGCACTGCTGTGAAAGGCTCCTCCACACATCAGTCACATTTAGGGCCCCTACAGTCACTGAACCTTGAAAGCAGCAGGACTAAAACACACTGCAGAGAGAGAGAGACACTGATATCTCAAGAGCCACAGAGGTAAGCAGCTTCCACTGTTAAGTAATGACAATACTCAACTGCGCACCAGTAGCACCAGCTTCAGGCCTGTTGTAGCCTGCTGAACACAAGAGTTGTTGACAAAAAAACATTAGAATTCTTCATTTCACACTTTATTTAGACTAAGCAATTAATGATAACACCAGAATTATAATCCTAATTGTGGGCCATGTTGTCACACTCTTTGGGTATTGTACTTGAGATCAGTTCATTCGAGTCTAGGCTGAATCTTGACTCGGCCTACTCAAGTCTCAGCCTGGACTTGAATATATAATTTGGGTTTTATCATTGCTGAGGTCATGACAAGACCAAGAACATGCAAATATAAAAACTTTGAGACAGACTTGAGGCCGGCTCTGGTCTCGAATTCAACACTGCTGTGGGGAAACTGTCAGATTGTGAAGCTTTTCAGTGAAATTTAAACATGACAGCCTTTAGGGCTGCGTTATTTTTAGAACAAATCTAATTAGTTTTTTTTTTTTTTTTTTT
>RJVU01014363.1:3462058-3482357 GCA_003731715.1 Anabarilius grahami
TTTTTTTTTTTTGTTTTTTTTTATAATTTTAGGGAACTGTGGTAATATTTTCTGTCACAACCCAACTCCAAAGTCAACTTTATACACACACACACACAGTGCTCAGCGTGAGTACACCCCTTTTGAAAAGTAACATTTTAAACAATAACTCAATGAACACAAAAACAATTTCCAATATTTTGACAAGACTAAGTTTAATAAAACATAGGTTTAACTTATAACATGAAAGTAAGGTTAATAATATAACTTAGATTACACATTTTTCAGTTTTACTCAAATTAGGGTGATGCAAAAATGAGTACACCCCACAACAAAAACTACTACATCTAGTACTTTGTATGGCCTCCATGATTTTTAATGACAGCACCAAGTCTTCTAGGAATGGAATGAACAAGTTGGTGACATTTTGCAACATCTATCTTTTTCCATTCTTCAAGAATCTTTAGATTTTATATAAAACTTAGTCTTGTCAACATTTTGGATACTGTTTTTGTGTTCACTGAGATAATGTTTAAAATGTTACTTTTCAAAGGGGGTGTACTCATTTACGCTAAGCACTATATATATAAATAAATTATTTTAGACAAAAAATATTTTAGATAATATTACACTTTTTAAGTTAGCAACAAAACAAAGTGGCTAAATTGATTAAAATAAGTGATTAAAATAATAAATATTAACAGTGATTCAAATAAGTGATTAAATAATTTTTTTATTTTGTCAATACCTTAATCGGTTAACAGAATAAGATTTGTTGTCTTTTAATAGTTGCAATTCAATAGATGGAGCTGAAAATCAGTTAAAAACAAATTGTTCTTTCAGTACATTAATAAATAAAGTAATTATAATATTTTTTAATATTAGATGTATAAGTGCACATCTGACAGAGTCGATACACTGAGTTACAGCTTGGAAAAACAAACTTTTGTTGAAAAGTTTGCTTGTCAAGCTGCACATGATTGAAAATGTAATTAAGTCAAATTTCTATTTTTTTTTCTGGTCTAAAAAAAAAAAAACTTAATTTAGTTTTGTAATTTCAGATGTCAAGGGCAATGTTTTATTATGTTCTTGAAAATGTCTCGTGAATCAATTTGTCAGTGAACCACCAACAGAATGGGATCAGTTCAATACGGTCCCCTCCAAACCCAACAAAACAATTACGATCATGATGTTTCATAACATCGTGATGCTTGTCTGTGGTTCATGAGAGTTTGCATCCCTCCTTTCCTGTGTCACCTGTCTAAATTAGACAAACACAAGCAGGTTATTAACAGTCTAATATTGGAAGCTAATGTTTGATCAATCACACTGTGTATAGTGTGAGTTAAATCAACATTACCGAAGCAAAGAAGAGAAAACCTTAAACTAAAGAAAGGTCATCAGATCAATAATCCATTTAAGATGCTCTGTTGGATTCCGACGGCCGACCGCCAGCAATCAAGAGGGAGGGATTTATCTGTGCCCAACATTTAATCCTCAGTCTTGAGGACGCTAGTGACTAAGACATTCGATTTTCACTGCCCCCTTTAAAACCCAAGACCCATTGTAAGAAAAAGCGATTTAGAAATCACGTTCGGTTTCATACCGTGTATTTTGCTGTTGAACTAGATGGAGTTAAGATGAAAAACAAGTTGCATTTCTAAATGGGGGAAAAACTGCTGATCCTTTTGCAAGCAGTTGACAATGGAGGCACTAAATTACCTCTTTTGTGTGCAATTTTTCCGGGTGGAGCCCTAATCTAAAATTCATATATTACCAAGACAGATGTTTAGCATCCTCAAGCTTTTGCTGAAACAGCTGTGTTTGAATAAATGACAACGAATGAGAATGTTTTATGGCTGTTTGCTTCAGTAACATGCTCTTAGTGAGACATTGTTAAAGATGATACGCGACTTGTTTTCTTTCCCCTCTTTCAGCTTAATGTGAACAGACAACTGAATCTTTCATAGGTTGATTTTGCCAAAAAGTGTAAACGCTAGTGATGGAAACTTTTGAAAAACTGCTTTGTGAAGCTTTGAAAGCTTTACGAAACTTTTGTTTTGAATCACTGGTTAGCAGTGTGTATCAAACTGCCAAAATCCTGTGATTTCATTAAACGAGGCTTTGTTACATCAAAACTGATTCAAAATGTTTTGAATTCCAATAGTTCACCACTGGGGGATGATCTCTGTGAACCCATGAATAATGCGGATTCACTGAGATTCCATTGAGCAAGAGTCTATGGTCTCAGATAAGTTTTATACGTTTGTAGACATTTTAATGAGACATTTGTATAATTAAAAGGAATATTAGTAGGTAATAGTTTCTTATTGGCCTGTTTAGCTGAGCCGTCCAATTGATTGATAAAAGAACACAAATTATACAGACACTTTATATTTAATGGTAAATTAGTTCATTGCAGTTGATGGATTACACTTTCAATAAAACATTTGCGATGGGTTTGTAGAAGCTGTTTTTATGCTTGTTTGGCCTGAGCTTTTGTTGCATTTAACCAGCAGAGCAAAATTGCTCATTCGCAAAGACCCGCCCCCTTTAGTTACTGTTGCTACATCCGACAAGTCATGCCGCTCTCACGTCACACATCATGTTCTCACACAGTGAAAAATACATTGCGGAGCAAAGAGGACACTGACAATGCGTCGACAGACAAGACAGAGCAGGTTACTTCTGATATGAAACAAATTTCAAATTTTGTAATTTTTAAAGAAATTTAAACAACAAATACCATTTTGTGGCTCTTTAATGTGTCGTGACAGATCGCTGTAGCAGTTCAAGCGGCTCGTGAACGGTTCGTCTCTTCCTACTAGTTAATTTATAGCATAAACATGAATGAACATTAGAAGGAATGTTGTTTCAACCGCAGAAAGACGTCAATACACACCATTTTTCCACCAAGTCCACCAATGTTAATCTACTAATGCTGCCTTCACGTGCTATCAGAAATTTGATAATTCCCACTTTTGAAGTCGTGATTACGAGCTCATCGCATTCAAGTTTCGAAATGGGAGGGTGTTCATGTGCAATTTTTATCTAGGAAACTTGTATTTACGATAATTCCAAAAGCACATGAAGGCAGCATGACTGCTATGTTGTTGGACAAAACTGTGGATTTGGCGTTATGAGTGGTTAGATCGCCTGTCAATCAAACTCCCGGCGACGGGTCAATTGGTTCAATTGATTCAAAGTTTTGAATAGCTTTGTTTCTCCCATCACTTGTAAATGCTCCATAGTGCTATTAAAACATTACAAAACATCTGTTTGGGAGACTTGTTTGAAAACAGTCAACATTTTTGCATTTCCATTTGTTGTGCTAGTGCGCTGAAACACACAGACACACACGTAGCTATTAAGGGTCATGAAACCCCCAGTTTCAGCACCAGTCAGTTCTCACCATATGTTAAAAAAAAAAAGCCACAAAAGCGTGTGTGTGTGTAACGTGTAGTTCTATGTCGGTTTAGTTCCATTGTGTTTTGGTTCTGGTTTCCCTGTTCTGATTTGCCCAAGTTCCCTGTGCTTATTAGTTTCCATAGTTCCTAATTTACGCACCTGTTCTGTTCTGTTTTCATTTGATTACTCAGTCTGTGTATTTAAGCCTTCAGTTCACATTTATGTGTAGTGGTTTTGCTATTTCTCCTATGTTTGCCCGGTAGTTTCCTGAGTATTTGTGATTAAAGATTGTTCTTTGTATTCTCTATCGTCATGCGCTTATTGCAGCCCACACAGTGCCGTGAAGCTGCGGAGCGGAGAGGGAAGACCGGAGAGACTGACAACACAACAACGGCTAATGATTCAGAGTTTTATTTCATTCTCATTGACTTAAAAGCATCAAAGCTTCCCACAAATGCAAGCTGCAATTTACCTTTACACAATATATACATGGTTTTGTAAGCTCACTGTAAATTACACTAATACATACATATCCTGTGACAGCTATTATTTAGTGCACAAATAAATGCACAGCCATTCACATTTGTGCTGTGCATTAAAAATATATATGAACGTGCTGTTGCATCTTTAATAACTTTTGTGTTTTTATAAGCCGTTTGATTGGCTAAGTGGTGTAAAGACCAGTTACACTCACAGTGTGGATGAATCACGTTTGTGTCGAAGACTCATGATCTATTGAAGAGAACTTATGCGAAGCAGAAACTCTTACAAAGCAAAAACAAACACTTATTTTGACCCATCTCTCACTTACTGTATGCTATCTCACTGTTTGAAGTGCCTGTCAAATCAACACGTGCTGTTGTGAATAATTAAGCAAGGTGTATTCTCATAGGATAAGGACATGCAGTCTCATGAATAATTATGAGACACTGATGAGTCATTGACATGAAGATGAATTTAACCCCGAGGTTAGAAAGGAATAAAATTAACTAGTTTCCAGTTACTATCAAAACTAATGGATCGAAACATTGTCTATTATGATGTTCAACTCTGTTAAAATCTCAGAAAATTTAGTTTAGGGTTTCATGAACCTTTAAATACAGATTTTTCATTACCTATGGAATATCAGGCCAGGTTATGTCCAGGTTTTATTAAATTTAATTTGCCAAACAAAGACCCCTTTGGCAGAAACAGTCTTATGTGGAAAAGTGCTTAGCGCCACATCAGGGTCTGAACAGACGTACGCACTTTTATCATGGCAGAGAGTCGGATTACTGCAGGTATTTGGAAATCTAAGCAATTCTCGCCACTCACCGTTCTCAAGTAAAGGATTTGGACGATGGCTGGTGATCTTTTATATGCTAATGACATTAATTATGCAGGGATCTGAAACCATTCAGCTGCGCACAATTTCAAGATCATTTGTGATTTATAGATTTCACATCTGGAAGAGAGGTGTACGCATGCTTTTTTGTGTGTGCGTACGTTCGTTTTCTGAATCATACATACTGTACGCACATTTGAGAAATGATCGTAAAATCAAATGTAGGACAGTTTGCCCCATGGTCTACTACAATATGCTATTTATTTACGTATTTATTTATTTATAAATTATGAAAAGGCTACTGTTTTATGAATAGAAATTGTGTAAAATGATTTAAATGTTTATTTGAAATGTATTGATATGTACTAGAAAATTCAAAATATTTAAAAATTTCTGTTTAACACATCTTTTTCATGTATGTATTTATTTATTATTTTTAAATAAAAAACTTAAAATTGCAAGTCTGTTAGACTCCTTTTGAAGCCATTTTCAGATCCAGTGTTTAGTGTTTCTGACAATTACTGCATTTTGTCTTTGCAGGCGAGTGCATTGTAAGTTTTATAATTTCCTAAATTTTAATTTTTTATGCCGTGTCAACTTCTGAATGTGTTTTCAGTGATTTGATCACAATGCATCTTGAGTGCATTTTGGATTTCAGTGTAGTCAAGTGCTATTTGATTGTGATCAAATGTAAAGAGATCCTACGAGTTTAGGTATTGTTTTTTTCCAAACACAAGAACAAAAAATAAATTGAATACATCTCTGAAAACAGTAATGTGTGGGCTACATTTGTACTATGAAACCAGGATCTTACCCGAGATTAAGTCTCCTGGGGTTTCCAAAAATTACTTATTTAGTGGTTGGCACAATTTACATTGTCTCCACACTACGAGAGTGGTGATGTGATATGGGTTTATTAAAGGGCTCATGCTATTTCAGATGTTGCAGAAATGCAAAGAGGTGCATGCAATTTTTATGTTTTGAATCAGTTACATCACATTTTTTTAATAATGATGTTCCCAGGTTTAAGTAAGCAGAACTATTAAGTTTTGAGTTTGTAGTACTCATACATGTTAATTGCTCCTAACTTGAAGTACCGAGTTAGCTTACTCTTACATTTTTGATAGCAATTAACATAAAAATATTTAATTACATTTTTTATTTTGAGTTCTTGCAAATCATATGAGTTATGTAAAAGTCAGATTAAGTCAGTAACTGTATAATCTGATTACATGATTTAGATCATTCATAATCATTCATTGCATACAACTTATGCATGAAATCTCCATCCCAGAGGTCTTATCATAGAAAATATATTAGGCTTAATATCTAAACAAAACAACTTTGTGACATTATTTTCAGCATTAAAATGCACTTTAATTATGGAAAGTTTTCCTTGTTAAATATAGATTTGATATGATACATTTTACTTTTGATTTATATAGTCTTNACATCAAACACAACTCTTTTTTTAAATGATTTTCAATTTTCTTTCAGAAATATACAGAGCCAAAGCATCATAAGATCACGGACCATTACAGGTAAAGTACATCTTTTTAATGCTTTTAATAGAGAGAATCACTGCAAGAAAATAGTGGTTAACCTTCTTTTATAACCCCAGTACATTACAGCATAATAACTTCAGAACTGCTGGATTGATTTTCTCGACCTCTGTGTACACACTATCTTTGTTACGGCAGTATCATGTCACTTAATGACTAACGAGATATTGTCTTGTGGAAACAAATAATAAATAAAAATCTGATGTAGAAAGTGCTTGGGAAAAAACACAAACCATTCAGAGAGAGCTGCCCATCATTGTACACTGTATAATCCGCTCTCTTACGTACTGTACATTTTACAGAGAACAAACCATCAATGCAATGCCTCCGCAGCGTACAGAAATGATTACACAATAATATGCCTATGCAGCCTAGACAGTGACCATCCTCAAACAAAACTTGCTCTGGGATCGTCATAATGGAGAGGCCTATATAAAACAGTATCGTCGGGAGAGGGGAATTCATAACATTTCATCAGTGCTGAAATGTCAGGGGAGAAATGTAAAACCCATAAATGTGGTGTGCTGTCTGCAACTGGCAATGACACTGTCCTATCATTCAGAGTGGTATTTGTTCATCTGTTTGGTTTGGTTGTAAGTGCATGACCATCCGGTGCCTGAATCAGGCAAGACTTGCGGTCCAGTGGGAGAAGGGATTGAATCTCACCAGGGCTGGGCGATAAGAAAAGTACACAGGCTACAAAAGAGTACAGAGCGCTACTCAAACAGAACAACAGCCCTAATCCAATATTTGCTTACAGGCGCCATGTTCATTCTACCACATGCTAGCTCTTTACTTGAATGGTGACCTGTTTTGGGGGATTTTGTGGCTTTTTGACACATTTTAAGACTGTATCAACTAATCCATATGGTATAAATATATGTTCATGTCAAATAATCAATACCCATATGGCTCTATTAGCAATGTAAAGTGGAAGTTAATGCAGTGGCAGAAGGGATGGTACAGTAGCTGCCCTTGATTTGAAGCATGTCTTGGATAAGGGGTAACAATCTGTCATCATTGTTCAGCATTAATTCATTTAAAATGATTAAAATTAAATGCATTTATTTAAAGTTGTAGTTTCTTTGCATCCAGCATCACCAAACAGAACTGCAAAAATTATGACTGTTTTCTGATAGGAAAAAATTACACTCTTCGGCTCCTTTATTCTAAACTTATAATAGTATGAATTGAGAATTACAGTATGTTTTGGCATTTTTCTAATTTTGCAGGGTTCCCACAAATATATTTCATGCTGAACCAAATTTTTCTTGTTTTGCTCAGCTTTAAAGTATTAATTTCACTCACAAAGTGCAGTTTCTGGCCAATATCAATGAAATGATTTCTCTGAAATGGTGTAGAAACCCTTGATCTAAATTCAATGCACGTTTCAAGTTTGATTGTTGTGTGTTGGAAGATTTCCATAGGTCTGTATATTTTCATTTCACCTTGCGGGAAACATTTCTTACCCAGATATCGATAAAGAAAGATAGGCCAAGGTAAGTAACAAACAGATATTTCATTTTAAACACTCCTTTGCCTATGGCTAAAGCACTGGCATTGCCGTCAACTGAGAGAAAAAAATCTAAATTAAAGATTGATCGTTTGTACAGTATCAATGGTGTGATTTGCTTTCTGCCCTTTATGAGTCAAATTGACTAAAGAACAAAGCAAAATAACTGCAAATTTACACACAGAGAGCATGAGGGATTTATATACAGTGTAGTGAAGACTGAGCAGTATTATCAGCACTGAAACAGGCCTTTTCCTGTTTAAGCCCCACAATGGGCACCAATCCATTTGTAAAATTAGACTCATCCAACAGCACTCATGTATGAAACCCATTGAAATGCCACAAACATAATCATACGTAAAGTGCTTACAGCACCGACTGACTCAGCGGCGTCACGCCTTGCAGTGTTTCTTGTATTCGGGTTGAAGGGAGGAATTGTCAGGTCGGTACAAATCAAAACTCTTCCTCTGGGTCAAAATCAAGATCTTTGCGTTTCAAGTGAGAGACGCCACAGTTCCTCCTCCTTGTTTATATGAGGGATCGCCTCTGGTCATGTTCATCTTTATGAGCGAGGAGGAATGGGAGATAACTTGACGAGGAGATAAAAGACTGGAGTGTCGGAAGCTTTGATAAGCAAAACACACTGATAGCTTTCACGCCCAATCTGTTTTGCAGTCACAGGGCAGCATTGGAAAGGTTATTCAACTAAAATGTGGATTCAGAGTGCCATAACCCAGGAAAACTTTGGCTGGGAGAGAGCTGTCGGTATCAGCGGATGTAAGCACAGTTGGTGCTCATACAGGGATGAGCCTCAACCTTGTTATAAGAGGTCAGTGGCAATTTCATACAATTATGCCACTTAATGTAACACCACATAGATAATGGCTGTGCTCTCGTCTAGTACTTGAAACATGCTGCCATAATTTTGATGTGTTTTTTTTGTTGTTGGTAGTCTGAATATTTCTCCCCAGTGTAGCAATAACCAAAATGCCAAGTGAGTTAAGAAATAGAGCAGATAATCTAAGTAATTATATTTCTGACAAATCTTTTGGCAATGCAACATCATTGGAAATGTGGCTGAAGTCTTTTGTGAAGAGTACTGTAAGATTTGTACTTCCAAAACAGCCAGAAATATGCCTTTCTGAAGCTTCTTGCTGAGGTTTATTCACTATAAATAGACAAATGTCTCTAGTTTCCAGCTTGCCATACACCACAGCATTGGCTTCTTTTTGTCTCTCTCTGCACATCCTTCGTAGCAAGCGATTCTAGCTCAATTGCTGTTTGCTTGATTTCAGTACATTGATTCGGGACTAAGAGTGATTTTACCTTACAAGTGTTTGAGTGAAGTGCTTGAGTTATCAGTAGTGCCATAGGTTGCAATTTCAGTTCTGTAGACTAAAACATTGAGGAAAAAACTAAAAAAAAAACATTACACAATTACATTAAGTATGAAAGCACACACTCCATTCAAAAACATGTACACAAATTGCTCACTTATAACAGTGAGAGTACTCAATGATGTACAATCCAATGACATCCACATGAAGAGCAGACAGAAGATTCAATCTGGAGCAAAATGTGAAGTACTCGGATCTCAAATTACTCTATTTCCTTGCAAACTAAATTTGTGTTTTGCAAGAAACAAGCAATTTGAAAATGTGTAAAAAGCTCAGATGATTGTTTATGAATCGAAACAAAGTTTTTTTAAGCATTATAATTTGACTTCACACAACAGGACGCAGGACATATAGTCCAAACATCATTTGTTCCCATCATCGACACATTATTCACACCAAACCAGAAAGAACTCTTTTCAGAAAGAATAGTATTTTAAAAAAGTGAACAAACAAAAACACTCTCAGCCTCAAATGTCCACACACCTTAAATAGTCAAGGCTCTCAAGTAGACGAGATTACATCATCCTCTCAGTTCCCAGTGCAAGTCCAATGAATTTTTAAACCGAGTTGTTAAAACACTGAAAATAAGGAATGTTCAGAAAGAAAGAACAATAAAGTACACAAATATGTCTTATCTCTGAATGGTAAACCGACAGCTCAGGGCCATTGTCTGTCTTAGATTCTTACATTTGTATGCCAGACAAACTTTTGTCAGAAGGGCCAGAATCCAAAGACTCTGACTGACATTAGTTGTTAATTCAGTTCATACAATATTTTTTTTGTGTTTTTTTTTTGTCCTTTTATATGTTTTCTTTTGTTTAGCTAGCTGTGGCAGAGGCATTGAGAAATCTTACATACAACTTTGACAGTTGTGCTTGAATGTACAGGAGCAATGTCCTCTAATGGTGCGGAGGAGTGTCTGGAATAGAGGTAAGGAATGTAGCCGCCTTCATCAACTCTCTTCAAAGATCTGAGCAATGTTGCAATGCATTCTCTGAGGATGTCATTCCTTCAGATCGAAGTTACTGGAACTACAGCAAGGACACTGTTTCTGTTTCTTTTGTCTTTCTACATTGGCAAGTGATGTCACTGTGGCACTGTTGTTTGGAGAAAGTTTCTTGCCCAGACATTTAGGGCATTCTGAAGGGTAGTCCAGGAGCCCATGACAAGGATCTGAAAACGGTAAGGCTTTTCAGAGCTGTAAATAAGATTTGGACAAATGAGGAAAATCCACATATATCAAAGAATGTTAAAAGCAAAACAAGTGGGGGATCAAATGAAACTGGTGCTGGATGTGCTTGAACTGGTTCCTGATTCTCGTCTGGGGGGGGATTTAATCCCCTTTGGCCAAACCCATCGCTGGATTCCTGTGACTTCTGTCCATCTCCTGCAGTCAGACGTGGGTCTGCATGCGTTTCTGCAGTGGCCGCGTGAGGTCTGAGTTCTGGGACGATGATTGAGAGTAATGGGACGAGGAGGAGGCCGAGGCCTTGCTGTCCTTGTCGAACTGCACGTAGCCGTCCTGCTTGCTGTAACTGCTGACGCTGCTGTCGCACTGTGTGTCCAGGAAAGAGCTGGAGTCACTCATCGATCCTCGCTGGAATTCTCGCTCGCAAAGCTCGATGGAACTGCTGCCCATGCCCAGCACAAACCGCTGGCTGTAGTCGTACAGGCGGTTGGGTCCAGCACCCAAGGTAGAGTAGATGTTGGTGAAAGACATTCCTGTGGGAACCCGCTGTTTGCCGGTGGTGGCTGTGGCAGGGTCTCGCCGGAGCTCTGTGGTCTGGTTTCCTGCCAGCGTGGTTGGGGTGCCATGATGTTCCTTGAAGGTGTTCACACTGTAGTATCCGTTAGTGGGATCCTTAGAGGAACGATGCATTAACAAACACATCATTAAACATAAGGAGTTCAACAAAATGACTCTAATATCATGACAAGGCAACAGCAAAGAAATGGTCGTAAAAGAGCTTTTACACTGACAGCGAAGCAATTCATTTTCGAGAGTTGCCATTATCTGAACAATTGACACTGAGCTCAACATTATGCAAATAAGCATCAAAGCGATGCTGTCTTGCACAGCTGCATACAGTTAAGTAGGAATGACTACTAGAAACCAAATGCACTAAGAGTTGGTAACCTCCAGCAATTCAATCACTGTCAGTGTGAACGCCCCTTTAAAGGGTTCGTTCACCCAAAAAAATTAATTTCTGTCATTAATTACTCATTCCAAACCCGTAAGACCTTCATTCATCTTCAGAACACAAATTAAGATATTTTTGATGAAATCCGAGAGCTGTCTGACTCATCCATTTAACCAGCACTTTTAAGGTCAAGAAAGGTACGGAAGACATTGATAAAATAGTCAACTAGTTATTCTTGTCGCTTTATAAAATTAAGGTTGAACCACTGCGGTCACGTGGACTATTTTAACGATGCCTTTAGTACCTTTCTGGACCTTGAAAGTGGTGGTTAAAATGCTGTCTATGGAGGAGTCTGACAGCTCTCGGATTTCATCAAAAATATCTTAATTTGTGTTCCGAAGATGAACAAAGGTCTAACAGGTGTGCAACGACATGAGGGTGAGTAATTGATGACAGAAATTTCATTTTTAGGTGAAACTTTTGTAGACCACACAGTATGTCAGCTTTTGGGAATGCTCAATGGTACTTGTATTGCTGTCAAACTTACGAAAAGTCTTAATACTATTATGACCTGTAAGTATACTGTAGCCCTATTCAGCAGACCATGTGGAAGTTAGCTTAATTTGTGTTTCAAAAATGAATTTTGGGTTACGTTTTATTTCAATATAGTCCACTTAAGACAAATGACTAACTACAAGTAACTTTGCAACTACATGTAAACCTTGTAGTTGCAAAGTCACTAATAGTCAGTAGACTGTCTGTTGAGGAGCATCAAAATAAAGTGTTAGCAGATATTAAAGGGTTAGTTCACCCAAAAATGAAATTTCTGTCATTAAGTTTACGGTGTTAGATGGTCAAAATAAATGAGGAGAAGCTTTAAGAAAAAATAATACATCACAATCAAAGTCATTCCTATTTGAACATGGTTACATTTCTCAAAGGACAACAGAGAGTTAGACAAAAAATTAAATATATTGTTCTCTAATATTTTTTTTGCCAAGGTTGCATTAGAAAAAAAAAACACAGATGTGCTCAGTTCAGACGAGATAAATTCACAAAATACAGTAACACTTAATTTTGACAGTACACTTCAGACATTCTGCTAACTATAAGTAACTTTGCAGCTACATGTCAACTAGCAGTCATTAGAGTATTAGTAGACTGTCTGCCTAAAGTGGTAGTTCACCCAAAAATTAAACTTCCGTCATTAATTACTCAACCTCATGCGTTCCAAATCCGTAAGACCTTTGTTCATCTTTGAAACACAAATTAAGATATTTTTGATGAAATCCAAGAGTTGTTTTTATCTTCAATATAGAAATTACCACATTCAAGGTCCAGAGAAGTAATAAAACATCATTAAAATAGTCAGCGTGACTATGATTCAACCTTAATATTATGAAGTGACAAGGATAGTTTTTGTGCACAAAAACAAAACAAAAATAATGACTTTATTCAACAAATTATACTAATTCTATGGACCTTGAATGTAGTAATTTCGTTGCTTTCTATGGAGGCAAAAAAACAACAACTCGGATTTCGTTATAATATCTTAATTTGTGTTTCGAAGATGAACAAAATGTCTTACGGGTCTGGTATGACATAAGGGTGAGTAATTAATAATGGAAATTTCATTTTTTTGTGAATTAACCCTTTAAGCAGACAGTCTACTATTACTCTAATGACTTCTAGTTGACAGTTGCAAAGTTACTTATAGTTAGCAGAATGTCTAAAGTGGACTATCGAAATTAAGTGTTATTTTGTGAATTTATCTTCTCATCTGAATTGAGCACTTCTGTGTTTTTCTAATGCAACCTTGGGGGAAATATATATATATATATATATATATATATNTTAGCTATTGTTTTTTGAATAACTCTCTGTTGTCCTCTGAGAAATTTAACCCTGTTCAAATAGGAATGTCTTTGACTGCGGTGTATTATTTTTTCTGAAAGCTTCTCATTTATTTTGACCATCTTACACTGTAAAATAAACTTTATTACTTGAGAATTGCTTGTGTGATGCATCTATTATCTTTCTGCAGTGCCATCACTGCTGTTTCAGAGCTCTAAAAAAGGCAACATGCATACTTAAACAGAGGTAAGAAAAAATGTTTGTACCAGTCACTGGAGTAAAGCAACCATCTTTAGCAGTAACCTCAAAATATCATTACAGGCTAATTAGACAAAACCTTGATACACAAACTGGTTGTTAGTCTGTACTTTTCAGCTGTAATTAGACTTCAGAATCATGTTTTTTTTAAATCTGTCATGGAAAGAAATAATCAAAGCGAAGGAACTTGATACCATGGCTGCTGTCGTTGTCGCGGTGCTATATCAGCACAGTTGCTAAGAAGCAAAACAGGCGCCAAATGTGGACGTGGATGCCATTTTGAGCGGGTGCGCAGGCCAGATCCCGCAGGGGAGAGACGATAATCACCGTTAGGTGACTTCTCTATGACAACGCGAGAAAGGCGTTGTCAGGCGCGGTTTTATCAGGCGACAGGGATTGTGTGTACTCCATATCTGTGTGGAGCTGTCCCTGTTCACACTGCTCATTTTACACACTCATCTACATGTAGGGAGGGAATCTATCCCACTGGGAGCAGGTAGAGGAGGCCGTGAAACAGAGTTTAGGAACACTGCGTTTGCACACGGAGATAAATACAAAAGAGGGGACAAAAGCTATGCTATTTCTATCTTCTATCAAGAACTGTAACTGCTGTCTGCTTAACTGTGGGATCATATGTTAATCGAACTATAATGACAAGTTATTATTTGTGGTCAAAGTAAATTTAGCTAAATTAGTATCTGAACACTTAACATATACTCAATGATCAGTGCAAATGCATAAAGGGTAATTATAATTGCTAATAATACTTTAATATTTATTTATTTATTTATTTTAAATATTGGTTTTGGCTGAACAAAAATGTAAATATCAGTCTTCTAAGCAATTTCCTTGCATAAACGACAAACACTAATTATAAAACCTTAGCATCTTATTTTTAATGCAGTTATCACATTCCTCCAGTTAACATCAAGACTGTTTTATTTTGTTCCGTGTGACTTCTAAAGTGTTACCAGTGCAGCAATGCACACACACAACAGACCTCTAGCAGAGCACTTGTTTGAGTAAATGACGGAGAAAGGTCTTAATGGCTTATTTATTTATAAATCAAATATAGATTGGGTGTTTAACAAAAGTAAAATAATTAGCAGCAATTGTGTAGAGAAATTTAATTATCATTGCAACTCAACAAGTATGAAATATTAATTATGAGAGAAGACCATTATTTGAACAGCACTTTGGTCAATGGTCAGTTGTGTAAAAGTGCTTAATAAATAAAATAAACAAAACAAAAATAAACAAAACAAAACAAACATGAATGAGAGCATCTTATTTATTTATTCGATCTATTTATGCACATACACTCTTAAAAATAAAGGTTCCAAAAGGGAGTTTTTACAGTGATGCCATATAAGAACTATTTTTTGCTCCCCAAAGAACCCGTAAGTGAATAAACTCTTAAAAATAATGGTTCTTCATTGACATCTATGGTTCCACGAAGAACCTTTAACATTCATGGAACCTTTCTGCTCCACAAAAGATTCTTTATAGTGGAAAAAGGTTCTTTAGATTTTTAAAATGTTCTTCACACTAAGAAAAATCTGGTTCTTTTAAGAACTCTTTACAGAAATGTTCTTTGGGGAACCGAAAATTATTCTATGCCATCACTGCATTCTCTTTTAGAGCCTTTATATTTAAGTACTTAAAAGAAGAACAACTCTTTTACAAATCATAAGAACCTTTTTTCACTATAAAGAACCTTCTGTGTAAATGAAAAGCTCCATGGATGTTAAAGGTTCTTCATGGAACAATAGATGCCAAAAAAAATATATATATTATTATATATATATATTATTATTTTTTTAAGAGTGTAATTGTTTTGTGTTATGTTAAAGGTATAGTTCACCCAAAAATTATCCCATGATTTACTCACCCTCAAGCTATCCTAGGTGTATATGACAGGTGTATATCTTCTCTCATAGAAAATAGTCATGGGTTTTTGTACAAAAAATATCCATATTTAAAAATGTATAAACTATAATAACCAGCTTCTGACAAACATCCGTGTGCAAATTGACTTACGGCGGAAGTGTAACTTCTGACGCAACAAATTACATATTGAGTGACTCGTCTGGATATAGCACACTTCCCATAATGTTTATGCATTAGTTCAGTTAGCAGAGAGTAGACAGTCTTTTTAGGCTGTTCGAACACATTCGACCACATGAGTGTTTACACGTTTTATACCCCGTTTACATCTGTATTTAGCATCGTCCAGTTGTGATCCGATCAACCAAAATGCATCTTAATACAGGGTGGAAACAGGGCCATACTCTCACCTACTTCTATGTCCAACGTTGTGTCAGAGGTTGTTTGCCGGAAGCTGGTTATATAGTTTGTAAAGTTTTAAATATGGATATTTGTCTTACAAAAACACATCGCTTCACTTTGGAAGGCCTTTATTAACCCCCTGGAGCGGTATGGATTACTTTTATGATGGATGGATGCACTTTTTTGGGCTTCAAAATCGCTATTCACTACCATTATAAAGCATGGAAGATATTTTTTAATATTTGATTGTGTTTGTCTGAAAGAAGATAGTCATATACACTTAGGATGGCTTGAGGGTGAGTAAATCATGGAATCATTTTCATTTTTAGGTGAACTATCCCTTTAACAACAGAAAATTAATTAACACAAAATATGCATTGGGGATATTTTACTCCGGTGGCATATATCAAACAACTCCATTCTTTCTTATATCACTTCCTTCAAATCCAATGAAGACATACCTTGATGTGCTGATACTCTTTCTCCTCCTCCTGAAGTACCTCAAGTTGCTTCAGAACGGACTCCTGCTGAAACTCTCCCCGTTCAATCTGTAGCAAACAACACACCATACACACGTTAATATCTGGGTTACTCTCTCCGTTTCCCTCAAATCACTGTGCAGCTTTGGTACTCCAAAACTCTTCCAAATTCCAAAAGAAAAGCTACTTCAACTGGGGCAATTTCCTGTGAATATTCTTCATGTCATTAGCCAAAATTTGCAATGCAACACCAGCTTTGTAAGGTGTCCTCGCTTTTTGTCCAAATTCTTCGTCTTGCTTTGTTCTAAGTTTTACATCCTCAGCTCAAACATAGCTCTGATTCTAGGCCCTGGAGGCTTGTGAAATTTCCAAAGAAGGGGGCAGAATGTGTTTTGACTTTAGTTCACCAAGGACTCCCGGAGAAAAGGACCACTTGATCACTGGCATCTCTATGGTTACATCTATGCCCATGTCCTCCCAGGAAATACAGGCTTGGGGCTAAATATAGGCATCCAGGCCAGCAGGGTTCTCACACTTATGCTGCATTATTCATGGGTTTGACGTTAGCAGTGGCAAGGGAGATAGACGCTATTAGCGTTGGGGTGGGGATGATTAGCATTCATTAGCTAAGGATGTGACAGGGACTAGCATAATGAGCTAGCTTGTTGATTTGGGGCTGGTGATGGGGTAATGGCAAGCGGGATGTGTTCTGTTCTCTTCTTGTTTAGAATGTGACTCACCATGAGCTGCTTCATAGAGGAGTGTTCCTCACTTTCTCGGGCTGCGTTGTGATCTTTGTGTACAATTTCCACTCGAATGTCATTCTTGGCTGATACCACACCTTTGAGGTCTGAGAGGAAAGTTACATATGTCACTTCATTAATGCCATTAAGTGTAATGTACTGATGTGAAATATAAAAAACGTAATCTACTCCATGCCACTTCACATTGCCTTAATAAGAGTCCCTAAAAATGAATGCTGCCTTCAAGTCATATTTACAAACTCAGTACACATGCACGAGATGAACCCCAACTTTCTGACATTGGGGCATGTCAGTAACAATA
Organism: Anabarilius grahami; assembly: GCA_003731715.1. Taxonomy (NCBI): domain Eukaryota; kingdom Metazoa; phylum Chordata; class Actinopteri; order Cypriniformes; family Xenocyprididae; genus Anabarilius; species Anabarilius grahami. The sequence goes on from RJVU01014363.1 coordinate 3,479,328, forward strand.
TATGATTTATACATTCATAGTTTTAAGAATTAGCTTATATCATTTTATAATATATGTTTTATGTAATTTATTATAAATATTAAAATGCTTAGCTAAAGCATCAATTACAGACCTAGTGTTATATGTTCTTCGTTTTGATGCGCTAGCGCAGAAATAGTTTCCTGATTTTGTCAGAAATTTAATTAAATAGAGAGAAAAGTTGGTAATATTTTTCAATAAGGTCCCATTAGTTAACATTAGTTAATGAATTAAGTAACATGAACTAACAAATACATTTGTAGCAGTATTTATTAATCTTTGTTAATGGGGACCTATGATGCCCCTTTTACAAGATGTAATATAAGTCTCTGGTGTCCCCAGAATGTGTCTGTGAAGTTTCAGCTCAAAATACCCCACAGATAATTTATTATAGCTTGTCAAATTTGCCCCTATTTGGGTGTGAGCAAAAACACAGCGCTTTTGTGTGTGTCCCTTTAAATGCAAATTAGCTGCTGCTCCCGGCCCCCTTTCCAGAAGAGGGCGGAGCTTTAACAGCTCACGCTTCGGTTGCTCAACAACAACAAAGCTGGAGAATCTCACGCAGCCAAAATGAGGATTGTCATTAACGGTGTTCAGCCTTACATTGTTCAAACCGGAGTCGACACTGATGGAGAGACTCAGGAAGAAGTTACAACTTTTAGAATGAAACTGGACGTTTCTGAATGGTTTAAAATGATTGCATGGTAACAACACTCTACCACAACAACTCTTCCTCTTCTCTAAAGCAGCCAAACATGGCCTCAACCTCTTTGTTGCGTGTCCCCGGGGACAGGGTTTATGTACATTTTATGGTTAGTGATGTCACTAACCCAGGAAGAAGCTTGTTGTAGTCCCTACCAGCTGTTTGTAGTAGTCCTTAAACAGATAATTCTTTAAATATCTCCCTTTGCATTGAGCTTTGAGCATTGTAACTTTGCAGATGTTGTTTATGCTCAAACAGCAACATTACACACTAACTAAAGTTAAAAAAGTGAAATCATAATCAACCACCACTTTAATGTTAGTTAATAAAAACTGTTCATTGTTATGTCATGTTTACTCAGGTCCATTAAATAATATGATGGAGATACAACTTTTAATTTAATAATGTGTTAGTAAATGTTGAAATTAACATGAACTAAAATTAATAATACACTATAATTTTTCACAATTTTTCATTGTTAGATCATGTTACCTAATGCAGTTAACCAATGTTAAATAAATTGGCTATTTCATTCCAAATAAAATCACATTCCATTGTGTTTACAACATCCGAAATCTTGAGTAGGAGGACTTGAAGGCAGCATAACACCACAGAACTAAGATAAGAGGAACCCTAGAGGAACCATTAAATACTTCACATTAAATCACACAACTCATCTTGACGCATTGAAGAACAATGTTTATAGATAATTGGTGACGATCAGGTAACAGGTCTTACTTTCTGTCTTAATTTTGCTTGCAAGTTCTCTCTGCTGAGCACAGATGGAGGTGGGCAGTGTAGGCATAACCAGGTGAGCGTCTTCTGTGGCATACAACAACAACATGCTCAACGCTAGGAATGCCACCAACAATCGTAAACTGCAAGCTCATTTTTCACTGTCTGACGCTAACCTGTACATGGATGCGGTGTTTTCTCTTTTGATCATGTGAGAGGATGGACGCGGTAAAAGGAAAACAAATAAGAAACACAGACATAAGGGTGGGCGGGATGACAAAAGCCTCATGAGTAGAAAAGATTTGTTTTGTTTTTTAAAACCTCAAGCAACAAAAAAGCGTTTTACTGCCACATTAAACAAAATAAAATTTTGAGAAGAATAATAATAAAAAAAACAATGTCAATGTTTCAAAAATCATGATTTAAAATGATTACATTTAGATAGTGACATTTTATTACAAGTTATAGCATTACGAATAATATTTTCCTATTTTGTTCATGACATATTACACATTTAATTTAAAAACCTTAATGCACTAAAATGCATACATAAATAACAACAAACTCCGAACAGTAATGAATAATCAGTATAACTGAAACTGATTGTACACATGCGTGCCTGTGTTGGTATAACTGCACTTCAGTTAAATATTTCAGTTAATACATCAAGTTGCAATGTTTCAAGATCACCGTGAGTAGGGCTGCACGATTAATCGAAATTGGAGCAAAATCACGATTAAACCGATTTGCTTAGTGCAATTATAAAAGCGCAAAGGCTGCGAGTTTTTTTATGCCCAGCTTGTCAGTGAAGCACGGGTTTGTAATCAGTAGTAAATGCTGCTCCATCTGCGAGATTGAGTAGCCTATAACGTGCCTTTCTGTGAGATGATGTGGCTTCTTACACTGAAATAATATGCTGTGTGCCTTATTCTTAGTATTTTATACAGTGATTAAGTCTATGTTGATTAGCATTGCATTATAATGCTTCATGTGCTCTTGGAATTATCGTAAAATACGAGTTTCCTAGGTAAAAAAATTGAACATGAACGCCCTTCCAATTGAATGCGATGAGCTCATAATTACGACTTTAGAAGTGGGAATTATCAAATTTCCGATAGCACGTGAAGGCAGCATAAATATACTTTATTATCATGAAAATACCTGAGAAGGCTTGAAGAACCCAGATTAACCATATACTGCCCTAGTCGTGTGTTTATTAGTCATGTTTAATCAATCAAAGCATTTCAATCTTCTGTTTATTCAGCTACAGCGAAAGTATGATGCTCATTGGGATTTCCTGGAATGGCGTGCGTTGTTCTGCGGGGCATATTTGGAGTTTCTGCGCCCTCTGGCTTTCAGATGGAGCAGCATTTGCTACTGATCACAGAGCCGTGCTTCACTGACAAGCTGCGCATGAAAAAAATAAAATAAAAATCGCAGCCTTTGCCAAATCGCGATTCCAGTTTAAGAATGATTAATCATGCAGCCCTAACCATAACTTCACAATTGTACCCCAAAACCACATGGCGCACAAAAGCAAAATAAACCCCCATTGTAATCAAAGACATTGTCTA
>RJVU01014363.1:3482400-3527497 GCA_003731715.1 Anabarilius grahami
CCCTGTTTCAGCAGCATTGCAGAATTTTTACCAGCTGATGCATTTCTGGTCTATACAGTCATACCGCCCAACCCTAAACAAACACTCAACAAAAAGGAAGATATAGAAATAAAGGCTCGGTTTCTGTGAAGTGACATGAACACCCTAACAACCTGCTCTTTGTCTGACTGAGGAGCACTTAGCGTGTTCTGGTGATGGACATGCAGGAAGGCAATTGGCTGAGAGGTACATACTTCTCTGAGAGCGTGTACAGCAGAATGCTCCGATGGTTCCCATGAGGACGATGAAAGCAACGAAAGCGCCAACTGCCACGCCGATGATCACTGCAACAGGGAGGGATTCTGTTGGAAACAAAACAGAGCCTTCTACAATAACACAGCATGGGCAGGACTGGTGGATTCAGCAAATAACCGCTCAACACAGACACCACCTCTCACTCCTGAACATATTTCAAGAACCACACATGGAACAAATGAGAATACCAAATGTTGTGTCAAAGAGACATTTGCACCTTCGATGCGTCTATTTAAAGGAACTAGCACAGGCAATTAACACCACAATCACCTTCTGGAGGAAGCTCAGGTATCTTCACTTTACATGAAGACCAGGCATAACAATTTGCAGATATGCCAGTTATCACATATGTTTAGCACATGACAAGCACATAACATGTCTTGAATGTGATCCCTGCATCGTTTTTATCATTCACCTTGGATCATTTACATACTCTGATAGGATGTGGGTGTAATGTAAACTCTGAGAAGCTGTGGCTTAGGCTAATTAGAGCCAACTCAACTGTGTTATTTGTGCTCTTGTTGGTATATTTAAACTGAATAATAACCAGATTTTACAGCCAAATGATAATGAGAGTCAGACAATAAACTGAACCTAAACAAAGTTAAGTACAAACTGAGCATTATGACCCATGTGTACGCACAGATTTGACAATTTAATCTCTGCATTACCGTATGCAATTATTATAAACCCAGAAACACATTTTTCATTAAATGAATAGTTTACCCAAAAAATGTTTGTCACACAAAGCTTTAGAAGACTTTGGAAGAGTTGTATAATTATACTTTATGTTTTTTTTGTGCCCATTCATTGTAATGCATGGAAAAGAGCAACCAGGTAATAGGCGATAAAGCATAACAGGTGCACTTTAAAGAATCCCGTGAGACAAAACAGGAATAAAATGTATTGCATGTAAATAAATACAAACCATGAAAGCACTGGGGAGATACATTGTAAGAAATGCACAAGAGAGAAATTAATCACTGTAACAAGACTGCAAATTAAATAGTGCTAAGTGTTGTTAATAGATTTAAATGATTTTTTAAAGTTGCAGTAAAATGTGCGACTACTTTTTTCTGTTGCCCTGAAATAATCATTTGTCTACTGGTGAATAAAATATGTAATCTAAAATTGTTAAATACAAAAAAATATATTTATATGATTTAGATGATTCATAATGTATAAAGTGATAAATGGAAAGTAATGGAGAAAATATTGAATGTGTTTAGTCTATTGCAGAGTTTTCAAAAAACGGTTATGAAACACTGCATCACTATTCTACCGTGGACATGTTTTAAAGAAAATAAGGTGGAACCTGGCGAACCTTGGCTCCCACCTTGTTCCTTGAGGCGAATGATCTCTGTATCGGAGCCAAAGCTGTTCCAGGCAGTGCAGTTGTAGATGGTCTGGAAGTCGGCGGGTACGATGTTACTCATGGTGAGTGTGGAAAGCACTCCGTCCTCCGTGCTTACGGTCTCCACCGTGTAGCGTCCTGACGTCCCCGACTCCAGGACAGTCTCCTTCCAGGACCAGGCCTGATGAAGAACAAAAGAAACTATATTGAAAAGACCAGCATGCAGTATATTGTTTTTTTTTTTCTTGTTTAGGCATACATCTAACACATTTTATTGAGGTTTATGACTAACTCTTTCCCCACCATTGACAGAATTTGTGATGTGTTTTACTGTTAAATGGTAGGGAGCGCTATTACACTATCTTCTGAAAGAGTACACAATATCCAATTCCAAAAAACAATCGAAGAAGAAGCAGAAACAAGCAATAGAAGCATTGCTTATGCACATGTACGCTAACACAATCATTAAACATTAAAAGGCATATAAATCATAACTAATCTAACATTACTGACTGGGTGTTGATGCAATCAACATGATATTCTGAATCCGATCCGTACATAGTCTTTGACAAAAATGTGATTTTCTCAGCTTTTTATTCAAAATGTTGCTTTTTTTAATGATACTTACCCACATTCGAGTGCTGATAAAAAAGAATGCACGAAGCTAGAATATATATTATATGTTCAGATATTCATACAACAATATATTCTGGGGGCAATGAAACTTTTGTGAAAATTACAAAAAGATGCTGGAACTGGCTGGCAACTTAAAAAAAAAAAAACAAATGTTACCATTTTAAAGATGCAAGACCCCTTTTTAGCTTCACAACCAGTATTTTATTTGCAGGTAAATAGTATGACTCTACCAGCTAGACTAGCATTAACCAGCCTGAATCAGTCCACTGGTGCAAGTTGGTCTTTTCAGCTTGCAAATAGAGACTGGCGTTTGCTCTCACCTGCTTTATGGGCGTTATTACACTTCTAAAGTTATTACTGGTTGTTCCAGACCACAGGAGCAGTCTTTCCCATTCACCTGACATTTAGAAATAGCATGGCAATAAAAGCAAAGCCACATGAGTAAACATCGTACAGAGATTACCTATGCACTTCCATGCACACGGCCACAAACACACACACACATGCACAGTGTGAGTAATGAATCAGAAATTGGCCCGGAGAGGAGACAGTTCATCTAAGAGTGGTAAATCCTAATTGGATCTGTGGTAACAGGGCATAAGCATGCATTAAATGAGAAATTAGGGCTGTAAGCCTGCCATGTCTAATACCCGTTCACTCATATAGAGGAAACAAATGATTCGAGATGCAATTTCATTTATTAAACAGATCGTAACTCATGAGTGCGTTATGCATTATTGGACTGTGTTTACTGAGTCTAATGGAGTCACACAAGCCATGTGACAACAGCAACCGCCCACTCAACAGCTGCAATCCTGTCTGAGCTGAGTCACTGGAAGGAGAGCTGAGTAACTCACAATGCGGTCTGGGGGTGGCGTGCTGCGGATGAAACATTTGATCTGTCCCTTTTCCCCATGTGGAGCCTGATGTGTCTGTGTGCTGGAGATGGTCGGAGGTCCTGTGGAGAGAAAACAAGTCATTCATCACATACTCAGAACCGTGAGCTAAACAATTCCCTGTTTGCGAGAGAGTCATAAGAATCTCTTCAAAACTGCTTATGACTGGTGGACACTATAGAGAAGACCAAGGGCCCTATTATACACCCAGCGCAATGTGATGGCAGGCGCGACACAAGTGTTTTTTGCTAGTTTCAGCCCGATGCAGTTATCATTTTCACGTCCAGCGCCACGTTGTTTAAATAACAAATGCACCCATCTGTGCGCTCATGGGCATGCTGATCTGAAAACGAGGTGTGTTCAGGCGCATTGTTGGCGTGTTGCTATTTTGAGGCAACTGAAATAGACTGTGCCATTGACCAACAAATCCTGGTCTAAAGTCATTTTTTTGTTATTTAAATGGGCGTGTTAGTAATATGCGCCTGTAGGCGGGTGCACAACGTGCATACACTCTGCTTGTAACACACAGCAGCACACAAACATGCCAAATATTTTAATGATTACAATGTAAAAGATTATTATTGTGTACATAAATATAAAAATGCCTACATGTCATAATGGATAGTCATTACATGTATCAGAATTACCTATTTGCATAAATGACGAATGAAATTAGCGAATTATTTGACCAATCGTGGCAGGACGCATATGTATTTAAACTGACTCGTCAGGTTGAGGGTGTCTATGGTCCAAGCGCTCATGGTTTTTAAAGGGAATGGGAGATGAGACTCTGATTGGTTTATTGCACGTTATGGCCAAAGAGACGCTCATTAAGAGACTACGTACAACATTTTGGAGCATGCTCCTGGCTCACTGAGCATTTTTTCCGTCAAGCTAGCATAAGTGGATTCGGACATGCCCTAAGCGCTCCTGCGCCATGCACTTCAGACCATGTGCTTGGATCGTTAAAATAGGGCCCCAAGTGAAAAAAAAAAAAAGAAAACTGTATGAGAAAATAATCGATATTACAAAAATAAAACAACGCAAATATTACAAAATGTGACATCAAAAAGTCACTCGTGTTTACACTGTCCAACAGCGACACCAGCAGGTAAACCTACAGCGGGACACTGCATCTCTTGCCTCCCCTGATTCCATTGACTTATAACAGACCCCTTAAAGCATGTGGTGAGTTTGATGGTGGGTAATTGAGAATGAATGGGGGAAAGTCATGTGAGAGGAGGCAATGCCTCCATTGTCCTATGATTGGATATGATCGGTTATGATTGGATATGATTGGTTTGAGCGATAAATCTCGCCTCATGTTTTCATTCATGCTCTCAAATCGGCCTGAATGAACATTTTTGTATCTGTGTCTGTGTCCATGACCAGTGTGTACAGGCTTGAAAATAAGTTGACTATTAAAATGAAAAGCTGAATATTAGTTCACAAATAATATATATTGTTAAAATTGTTACTACCTTTAGTTATTCATTTTGGAATAATGTAAAAATGTGTAAAACACTAACTTGATAAAATGTATACTTGGTTTTAATAAATAGAACATTACATAGTGTACAAATACAAAACAGAATTGTATTTGGTCTGTCTATTTCATGTAATGTTTATTCAACCAGGAAAATTAAGTGTAACAGGGACACACATTTACATTTGATAAAAAAAAGAACTTTGCCTCCTCATTTTAAAACACCACTCCAAACCACTGATATTTTCTGTATAACCTGTTCTTAAAGTACAAGACTAAAGTACAAAAGAGTTGGATATATTAAAAATACCTGGGGAAATTCCCAAATATTGTAGGATACTTGGTTGTGGAAGATGCAACAGACTATATCAATTTGGCATGTTTTACTGTGACTGTCAAGTATCACTCCAGACACTTGAACTGGCTCTTTAAAATGCTAAAAGTGCATTTAAATTTACTCTGAGTCTGGATGTTTGCCAAGTTATAACATTCTTCATTCACTAGAAAATGTACACAAACATCACTTTTAAATTGATTTCTGTTTACCACCCACTTTCCATGTGCAGTAACAACACACCATCCGTTGCGTCGGTCAAGCAGTCTTGACATTTGTGAATCAGTTGCATTGTATAATGACCCTCATTTGTACAGTTGGACTGCAGCTAGTATGTGAATAAGACGCAGTGTTTTTGTGCAATGGTTGAATTTGCCCTGGAGAGTTACAGAAGCATGTACCAAGGCTGACATACACATTACCAGTTCCAAGATCGACAAATTCTGCTGGCCCACTCTTCGAGAGAGGTGTACAGCTTTAACCGAGGAGGCTAAAGACCTCATCTGTAGGATCTGCCAATCAAGTGTGCAATACTGAGGCCTTGCAGTGGCATGTTATAAATTTGGTATTAAAAGGAAAGAGCAGTATTGTATTCGGTTTGAATGGGTAGACTCTTAAAGGAGTCTCCTGTGGGCTGGTCTATTTAAGAGTTGTGTTAAGGGTGAGGCAGTGGGGGTCTGGTCTTCATTTTCAATCTTGAAAATAACTGATTTATGGCAGGCCTCATGTCTCCCGAGGAGATAAGACTCAGCGTGCCAACTGCAAGTCTATTTCTATAGGCTGCAATCGGAAGAGTGCCAATGGCGGAAAAATGTTATTTTGAAGAGATAAGGGCCCCCAGAGCATCTCTTCATGTTCGGTTTTAACCGTGGGGCCTTGAACTTTGAACTCTGGCTTATGCTACAGCTTACCCTCTTTCTCCAAAATTGCACAAAACAAGCAAGGAAGTGATGTAAAGGGTAAACAATGTTTCTCTAGGATAGATTCGGAATAACTTCCTTGCTTAATGGATTACCAACCCCAACCCTGGCAAAAACTGCACTTACATACACACGCACACAAATTCAGACCAATCCACCAATCATGCATCTGCCAATCATCTGCGGCGGCGTCTCTCGACTGATTCGTAATTGCAGTTTATTAACTGGCTCTTATTAGAATAAATTAGCATCTAGATGAGCATGAGGCAGATGGAGTGCTGTAGTGAGGGGAATATCAGGCTGGTGGAGAGGAATGTTACACTTCACACCCCTTCATTAGAAACCAGAGCTGCAGCGATACCTCGCCACTTGTAATGCACGCATGCTATGTGCATGCTACCCTTCGACTACAAAATCATAATCCACACGATAGGATGTGATAAAGGATGGAGTATATGTGTAGTTGCAGGCGTAAGGTAAATACATTCAGATCATTCCCTGCTGGCAGAGGTAAGGCCATCGCTTGGTGGCTCAGAAGAATCAGCCCATGGATCAGGCTGTAAATGAGGAATATAATTAGATAGCTTATCACTTATCCTCAGAATGCTGGGTTTAAGGAACTCTGTGGGGAGTGGGAAGGCTCGAGGCTGGGTGAGAGAGAGAGAAAGGGATACAGATAGAATGCATTGGATTGCAGGGAAAAGGTTTGCAACGGTAGGAGGCGTACAAGAGTCATAATGAACAGATCAAAGTGGGGTGGTGTCGTGTAAAGTGGCGTCACCCCATAATCCTATCCCAAAATGATTTCCCTCGGGTAAAACAGCTTTTAATGGGGAGGTGTTTCCAGACAGCCTGCAGTTTAGCCTACTAACTTACCATTAGCATAGTTGGCCATTCTTATGTTGCAATAACTATTGTAAATACCCACATACATACACTTTCATACATACATAAATATTCAAGCTAATACATAGGGTAATTTCAGGCTGATTGTGACACTTTTTATTTCTTTAGCCAAAAAATAAAACTTCCAGATTAAATATTTGTTTTCACATGATGTCATCTAGGAACGCCCACACTCTAAAAAGTAATTAAGGGGACCTGTAACCACAACTCAAATAAATTCTAATTTATTGTTTTCATTAAACCTTTGCAAACATGAAGTTGCAAACATGATTTTAGAGTTCTGTTGACATAATAATGTTGATCATTACATCAATTTAATACTGTCTGTAATTTAATCTCAACTCTCTGTGTTAATTGGCTTTTTTTTTATTTTCTTTTTTTTTTAAAGGAAAAAAAATAGGTTGATAGGTTGAAGTAACTTAATGAAATTGTCTTGATAACTTTGGAAATTTAGGCAATGGATTTCTAGTTCCCAGTATGCTATAGGACTGGATAAGGAGAGTAAATACTGAAATTTAAAAGACTTTCTGTAACGTTGAAGTTTCTGTGGTTATCATTGTGCTGAAGCGTAGATGCATGAAGGTAAACACTACATTGACTCTATAAGACTGTGCTAATGCCAGTGACAAGTAATATCTTACTTGTTCATTAAATATACATTTTAAATAAGTTATGTTAGCATGTACTATTATAGCTGTTGATTTAAACTGGAATAGATACGTTAAATTGGTTCCAGGGCTACAACTCAAGTAGTTGGAGCGACTTAATAATTTGTAGCATAAACACAAATTTTTAAGTTGATTACTCAAAAAATTAAGTTCCTCTAACTCAGTGTAGCTTGTTGGTTTAACATAAATTCCCTCAAAGTTGTCATAACTAAAAAAATTAAAATTAAAATAAATTGATGTAAACTGTTGAGCCAACACATTATTTTTTAAAGGCCCGCCAGTAATTTTTTACCAAGTTTGTACTAAGTACTAATGTACTAAGACAGTGATATTAAAATACCTTATTCAGTATAAACTTTATCGATGCAAGCAGATGAACCCAGAATATGAATGCAATGCCCAAAATTTCAAGTTAATAGTTTCTTATTGAAAACCATTATAAAGAAAATGCTTAACGTACAATTCAGTGCATTGCGCTCGTACTCTGGGCTCATCTGTGTGCCTGTATATAGTATGCATCATCAGTAAGGTGTAAACTGAATTTGATCTTTTAATATCACTGTTTTAGTACATTAAGCCATGTTAAACTTTTTATAATGTCCTGCTATTTTTAGTGATTGAAATATTGCAGAAGGTGCAGTATATGAATCACAAGTGCACAAAAGATTGTTCACATATCTTGGTTTTGAGAGGTGACCTAAATATTCGTGGCTTGAAACAGATGGAAAATTGACAGGCCTGTGCTGCAGTTCTGTGAATGTTTTGCCCTCCAGGTCTCTGTGTCAGTCACATGAATGAAAACTATGAATAAGACGATGCATTGCCTATAGCAATAAGTTGATTGGCTGTTTTAACATTAAAGGCGGGGCTTCCGTTCCTACAGCTGACATACTGTGCATTGTCCCATTCATTTAGTCTCTCTGCTCCATTTTCAGAAGTTGTGAGCAACTTAATCCGATGCATAATTCTTTATTAAAGACCCCTGTGTTGAAAATCAAGTTTTTAATGTTGTTTATATGTCTATGTGGTGTTTTTAATATGCTTTAAGACAAACCATGTGCAAATTCCTTAGTCAACAACACTATTGCTGAGTATTTTCTCTGGCAGTGCTCTAAAGACAGTTTCAAAAATGCGGTTTGAAATCGCTGGCGTTTCTGACGTCACAAAGTACCTTGTAACCAAACATGTCAACGTGCCGATGGGCTTTAGCATATCAACTATATGACCGATCTGAAGCAGGAGAGTCTCAAGGGAAACCAGGTTATATTTTTCTGTTGATCTGAAAAATCAAGTAGATTTAACAATATAGTGGTTGTATGATGTATATTACGGTGTTATGATGAACTATATACACCTTTCTCCACTGACGTTCTGAGTTCAAAGCCTTTCTAAGGATTCTGATTTTTAGAAGGCAGCTGTCTGACTCTGAGATGGTGAACTGGAACATAGTTTGTGTAACATTAGCAATGCATTATTTGTTTGATAACATAGTCAAGCAAAACGCTAATCATATTTATTACAGTTATGTGTCCGACGTTGTAAAAAGCTATATCATTTGGCAGCGTTCACCTCAGTAAAGTTGACCAAGTGGATCTCTGAGCTCATGCGAGTGAGTGGAGGCGGGGCTAATTAGCATATTCATGAAACCGTGTATACTAAATGAAGCAAGGGTGTAGAGTTACGTTCAAACTATTTTAAGGCATGAAGAATTTTTTTTTTTCACAGGAAAAAACATTTAAATATGTGATTTTGGTGATCAAATATTAGTTTTAAGGGATACAATTATTGACTACAGGGGGACCATTTAATTATTTACAATTTATGAAGGAAATTCAGCTCATGACAAAAAAAAAAAAGTAAAAAAAAAAAAAGTTGGGTAACACTTTAGATTAGGGAACACATTTTAACTATTAAGTAGTTGCATGCATAGTACTAGCATATAAGCTTTTTATTGGTATTTATAAAGCACATATTAATGCTTTATTCTGCATGACCATATTCTACATCCCTTCACCCTACCCCATGCCTAAACATAACCACTCCAACAACTACCTTACTAACTATCAATAAGCAATAATTAGGAGTTTATTGAGGGAAAAGTCGTAGTTAATAGTGAATATGCATTCCCCAATCTAAATTAACAAAAGTTTACACCAATCCATAGTGCAATTAAGCTTCACTCTGAAAATATGGTTTTAGCATACTTACATTATTAACCTTGCGCTAAGCACAACAAATTTCTCTCTGCACCACTGTCACCATTTATTACACTAGCTTTCATTTGCCAAATCATTAATCTGTGGTGATTTCTCTCTTCTCCTCTATATCTGCAAGTTGGCATGGAAGTGGAATACTAATTTTCTTGGGGTATGAATATCTGGAGAAAAAAGGAAGATGAAAAAATGTATATACAAAAGGAGGGACACTAAAATTGGCCCTATTTCGGCTTTCATTTTCTCCAAGTTTTTTTCTTTTTTCTTTTAAGTGTGTAAACACACTTGTGCACACACACACTTAGACAAGCATATTTTTCCCTGTGTTGGTCGACAAATGTGCACTCATGCACACAAACCAAAAGCAGCAACCTTCCACAGAGACGCATATGTCCCATTTCTAAGCAGAGTTAATGCACTTTTCTCCTGGAGACATAATGTACTCTCCCTGACATACATACATGAACGCTTTCATGCACAAATATGTTCCATTAACCCAATAATGAGTTCACATGCCATCGCAAACGACACATGTAAACAATGTGATTGAAAAACATAATCCCAGCAATTATTGTACTTTCAGATTGCAGCTAACCGCAAGTGGTTGCTGAAAGAGTGCATGAACCAGTGTGCAGTAAGAGGTGATTCGCAGATTGTAGTGTGTGAAAGGTTGAGCCTGGTTTGTTTCGCCTCATTTCCGCTGCCATATATTTCCATTACAGCACTCCAAGCGGACCGAACCCAGTTCCATGAATAGCGCATGCTCCGTGTGTCCTCTTGCCCGCAGATCCAGCAATTAAATGCAGGACTTGGACTCTTTTTACCTGCACATTTACCTTGGGCGCACTACGCCCTATTTTTAAATGTCTTCCCTGAACTCTCAGAAGTGCCTAGAAACTACTTCCCCCTTATTCCTTTTAACCCCATTTTTGTTATAGCATAACATGTTACCCAAGGCACTTCACCTCCACTCCATTGTGCCTTTCTTCATCCCCATGGCAAAGCAATATTTTTCAACCATCCATCTATTAAAGAATTTTCACAATTGGTGACATGATATGAGCCAGTCAGTGGAGCTCACATGATCTGTCTCTAGAGAGTGGTCAAGACGGAGGAAAGTTAAAGGATTAGTTCACTTCTGAATGATAATTTCCTGATAATTTACTCACCCTCATGTCATCCAAGATGTTTATGTCTTTCTCTCTTCAGTCGAAAAGAAATTAAGGTTTTTGAGGAAAACATTCCAGGATTTTTCTTCATATAGTGAACTTCAACAGTTACCAATGGGTTGAAGGTCCAAATTGCACTTTCAGTGCAGCTTCAAAGGAGTCTACGTGATCCCAGCCGAGGAATAAGGGTCTTGTCTAGTGAAACAATCGGTCATTTAAAAAAAATAAAATAAAAATGTATATACTTTTTAACCACAAATGCTCATCTTGGACAGCTCTGCAATGCGCCATGCAATATGTTGAAAGGTCACGCGTGACGTACTGTAGGCGGAAGTACCGCGATAGGGCGAAAAACATCTAATTTTCTCCTCCAACTTCAAAATCATCCGACATCGCTGTTTTACCCTTTTTTTGTAAAGGCCGTTTGACATTGCATGTTCGCTTTGTAGACACTGGATCAGTACTTCCGCCTACGTCACGCATGACCTTTGTAAAGTGATTACGTCATGCGTGCGGATCACAGAGCTAGTGCAAGACGAGCATTTGTGGTTAAAAAGAATAATTTATACTGAAACTGACATTTGGACCTTCAACCCAGTAAACCCCAGTGAAGTCCATTATATGGAGAAGAATCCTTGAATGTTTTGCTCAAAACCTTAATTTCTTTTCGACTGAAGAAAGAAAGACAAACATCTTGGATGACATGGGGGTGAATAAATTATCTGGAAATTTTCATTCAGAAGTGAACTAATCCTTTAAAGCTATTGTGAGTGATCTCACTGTGATATATGATGTGTATCTGTTCACATACAGCAATATAATTACATGGACAACTGTGACGGATATTGACGCATGAGTGAGTTGATTGTCGCACTGATTCTGCTGCAGTTTATAAACATTTCCCCTGCATGATGTTAACTTTTAGCATCAAGAAAACAGATGCTTTCAAAATATAACAAAGTCTTATTCCTACTTGCAATATGTCAAGTACACTACACTACTGTTTGTTCATAAGGAGTTTCTTCTGCTCACCAAGGCTGCATTTATTTAATAAAAAAGGCAGTAAAAATAGTAATATTCTGCAATGGTATTACAATTTAAAATAATTATATTTTTAATATATTTAAAAATGTAATTTATTCCTGTGATGCAAAGCTGAATTTTCAGCATCATTACTGCAGTCTTCAGTGTCACATGATCCTAATGAAATCCAGATTGTAAACTGATTTGGTGCTCAAGAATCATTTATCAATGTTGAAAAGAGTTTTTGCTGCTTAATATATTTGTGGAAACACTACCATTTAAAAGTTTGGGGTATAAATTAATACTTTTATTCAGCATTCTCATTAAATTGATCAAAAGTGACAGTAAAGACATTTAAATGTTACAAAAGATTTCTACTTCAAACAAATGCTGTTCATTGAACTTTATGTTCGTAAAATAATCCTGAAAAAAGTATCACAGTTTATAGAAATATTAAGCTACAAAAACTTGTTTCAACATTGATAATAATGTTTTTTTTAACTGTAGTTTTGCTCAATTAAATACAGTCTTGGTGAGCATGAGACTTCTTTAAAAAATATTTAAAAATCTTGATAGAAATATTCAATGAAAAATATTCATTTATCATGTATACAAATGCAATTTGAGTAGCATAATGGAAGTTTATGAAAACAATGAGGTGTAGAAAGGGGCTGGAGCAGTGATTATACATTCATTATTTCCATTGTTTAGCCCCTGAAAACCAATACTATATTCACTATCATGGGTAATACAGACTGTTCTTAATTGTACCTATACGGTCATGACGCATGTGGTCAAGTATTTGTGGATCCACTGATTACCGTATCTGAAAACATTATCCATAGTTTAGCCTCTTTACTACAGCAAATGAGGCCTCTCTTTACTATCCTTAACAGTGTCTGTAATCANAACAAACAAATTGAATCCGCAAGCCAAGCCATATCCACAAGCAACATCACAAATAAATGAACAGAAGGACACATTCAGATATTAAATCCCATTAAGGCTCAAAATACACATGGAGAAATGAGATCCCTATCTGAGGATCTACGTAGGGAACAAAAAGCAGAAAGCAATGTGTATCCATTAGCGTGTTTTCGGCAAACGGTGTCCCCTGCTAGCTATTTGATTATAATTAAATTGCATCGGCCCTGAGAGAATGCTGGAACTCTCTTGTCTATATTCTGAGTCTCAGTAGGAGCTCTGGGTTCCAGTGACAGGCAACTGGGAGGAAACCGATATTGACAAATTCTAAACATGCATTTAATTGTTAGCATAAATTAGTTTTTATCTGACTCAGTGAGGATCAAGCTAATATAGGTGAATTATTTCTTTTTTTGAGCTCAAGTACCCTTCTTCATTCTTCTCACTTCCTTTCTCTCTTTCATTTTTCCCTTACTGATCGAGCCTTTGAAACACAAAGCTCTGGTCATCAGTCATTCTTCACGTCAATGCTTTTGAATTTCAGTCACTCGTCAGGAGCACACGTTGATGAGGAAGATGTGAAATGATCGGCTTCATCTCCCAAATGCACCGTAGCTTGAAACAATCAGCTCTGTGCTACAAGAGAGCCTGCACCACATGTTGCCACATCAAAGGCTACGCTAGGTGCTCGAATCGAACATGCAGCACTCGTGTTCACTTCCAGAAATGAGTTAGAACACAGCTTGCAGTCCTCTTGTGGCTTTTATAGCGAAAGGGCTCACTTATTGAAACGAATCAAAAGAATCTTGCTCTTTGATACCTAAAAGACAGATCCAGGTCGAGGGGTGTAAAATGATACAATATAGTAATAAATAAGGTGCATGGGTAATTAATAAAATAGCAATTCAGAGGAATAAATCTTAGATATTCCATATGCACCGTATCAACAAACAAATTAAAGGCACAATATGTAATTTTCGCCACTAGAGGTCGCTTATTCAAAACAAAAGAGTAGCTTGATGGGCATCATGAGTGAATGAGTGTGGAATCATGGGCATTGTCGTCTTCATATCCACAGCTGATGGAAAGGAATTAGACGGACTCGGGCAGAAATCATGTTCATGGATGAGCTAATGTATTAAAGTTTTACTAACGTTATGGTGATATGAATCAGGACGGGTCAAGAGTCGTGGGAGCAAGACGAGGCAGCTGAAACGAATGCTAATAATGAGCTTTCCTGTAGCTCAGTGGTTAGAGCATGGCACTAGCAATGCCAAGGTCATGGGTTCGATCCCAGGGACTGCACATACTCAGATACAAATGTATAGTATAATGCAATGTAAGTCGCTTTGGATAAAAATGTTATGCTTTTTTTATGCTTATGCTGCAGTCGGCCACTTCCGCTCTTTTCGTTGCGTATGTGGGGTAACAGTGCTGTTTTACATGGTTAAAACAATCATACTAAATATATTTGAGTGTGCTGAAAGTTATGTTATAACATTGCATTTGCTCAGTGGCTGGTATAAGAGACATTTTGCACTTTGCAGTAATCTAGATCGATATTAGTAAAAATGGAAATCGAGGTTAGCACGGATATGATGTCATTGACGGGCGATGCAATGACATGCTCTGTGTATTGGTTATAATTGCTGATTTCTCATTGGAATATATAATATATATAATTATAATTGCTGGATTTAAACATTGTTGGAAATGTTTGGGATAATGTATCCCAAAGTATACAAGTTAAGGTTCTATATATTATATATATATATATAGAGCTGGGTATTGACACAATTTTCACGATTCGATTCGATTACTATTTAAAATTATAATGAATATGTAACGGTGCATAGCTATATTTATCAAAATGTTGCTTTCTAGAGCACTTTTCTAGATGACTAATGAGTTTATGGTCACTGAATATGTTTTTCAGAGGTTAATGTGACGTTACGTGACATTGTTTACAAGCTGTTTTATTGACGTCTTTCGGAGGTTGAAACACTGATTGAGCGATTACACGAGACATGATACGGATTTCAGTAAGTTGTACTGTATATTTTAACATACCTTCAGATGTTTAGTCATGTTTATTTTGCGCTGTAACTGGTATTAAAGAAGAAGATGTTCACGCTCTCCGTGCTGCCGCATATTAAGATGGACGTCATTTGAAATCTGAGACTTTGCTTCATATCAAAAGTAACAAAGCACAAAGATTATTGCGATTTATTGGATGGGAGGCGCTATATATTCTGCTCATTCATCAACTGAAAACAGACTAGACTAATCAATTCTTGGGATTTAAGAATCGATATCGGTTCGTAAAAATGAGAATTGATTAAAATCGAGAAATCGATATATATATATAAAAAGGTTTTTGGATAGTTTATTCTAAAAATGTTACATATTGTGCCTTTAACGTATCCCGCCAGTTGTGGCTTAATAAGAATTATTTGCATACTTATTTGCACATTCTGTTAGAATGTAAAACCCCAATTCTAGCTTAATTTCACTTCTGTATTGTGATGAATTTTTGTGAGAAAAAACAAAAACTAAAAAAAGTATAGCACAGCTTGATTTAATCCACTGAGAACTGATCAGATTGTAAAAAGTAACATTACAGACTAAAATAAAGCCAGACTAGGGGTGTAAATCTTCAGGTCATACATTTAAAGGTTAAACACCCAAAAACTGAGACTCATTATCCAGTATATTGTCAAAAGCTCTTGCTAAGGTTTTCTAGTTATATACCTCTTGTTTTTAAACACTATAGTCACCCCCCCAAAAAAAAATATTACAAATGATAAAGGAGTTGCAGAGCCTATGGCAACTTTAGTTGCCTGTGGGCTTAAAGGTTTCAATGCTGAAAAACATTGATGATGCAGTGTTGGATCTTTTCATAAACCTCCTGAAATCTTTCTAGTACCAGAAAAACAAACAACATGACTGCATTTATTCAGGATTCCAGGCAATCCTGAACTCTGTAGGTGTCAAGAATGAATGCAAAGCAGAGGTACTCTTTACTGTCCCTATAAAGAACAGAATGCACTTGATGAAAGTGGATGTCATCTGTAATTTCTGTAATTTCTGTAATTCCTGCGTTCTCCGTAGGCCTAGAATGAATGTCTGACTTTGCATATTAATACTATCAGTCATAACAGTTCTTTATTGATTTTCTTTCATTTCACAGCACCAAACTGCATTAGTGAATCTAAACTTGCAGAGGAATCCTTCAATGCAAACACAATTGTCACTTTGGCTGAACTTCTCTTATTTTCCACTCACGTCAAAGCCGTAGCCCGTGGCAAATAGCTTCGGAGAGAAAGGAGCTTTTAAAAGACGTGTTGGATTTTGCGAATGAAAGCTGTTGTGCAGCTAATGCATGCCGCCTGAATATCAAGCGGCCGTAATGAAGTCATTTATCTGAGAGTAGCCAGTCTCCCGCTATTCTCCTGTGTTCATTAGCCTGTCACAGCCTAAGAAACAGCTCCTCATGCAATTCTTACTGAATATAATCAGCATTAGCCCAGAGAAACAGCAGACCGAAGAGTAAACATCAAACTTCTGTCTGAAAGGTCAACATGAATGCCAAAATAGGTCTAATTCATATAGCTGTTACCTGAATTTCCAATTGCTTGCACCTTTTTTTATTTACATATGTTCCAAACGGGTACGTTTGCAACCGTCAAACATAAAGTGGCAGCCCTTATACCCGCTAGTCAAACTCTCATTAGCCATGCACCTTTTAGAAGAGTGTTAATCGTACCATTTACGGTGAGAGAGACTTCCTTCTCAGCTGCTCCAACGCGTGGCACCACCGCACGGCACACATACTTCCCAGCATCCTCTTGCCTGACTGATTTCAGTGTCAGGATGTTCTCATTGCTTAGCACCTGTAGTCAAAGATCAAAGATCAAAACATTAGAAAAGAGCGCAATGGGAGCTGGCCAGAGTCAAAACGAATCAGGACGGATGGGCAGCTAAGCTTGGAGAAGGGCCTTCTTCTCAATTATTAAAATCCAATTTGGGTCAAATGAGGAGGACCATGTGAACATGGAAGATGGTAGGTGACAGTCAACCGAGAGAGAAATAAGACCAGTTGGTTTCAGTGGGGCAGAATTTCCCCAATGTCTGTGCCAGCATACGGACGTACCCCAAACTGAGGCACTATCCGTCTGCGAGTAATAGGATTGCAGGGAATCTTAAAAACCCTGATGTTTGCCATCACGGTACAGCTCTGAGTGTAAACACTATGTTCCATCATGTCCTTGAAATAAGAATGTCTTTTAAAGAAAAAAATACAATGATTTTTTAGATTCTGTTCCTGAGCTGTTCAGGAATAAAAAGCAATGTATTAGTAGATCAAAGGTTTTTTACGAAGAATATCATATTGAAGTTTAAAATGAATGGATGAAAAGCCAAAAAATCAAATAAAAGTGATTTTTCATGTCTGATTGATCTCTTCTTCTTTACAAAGACAGAATGTTGTTTGAACATCAATGTACTATTAATGTAGCTAGAAGGAACAATGGGATGGTTGGTGTAAGAGAACCGTGAGTTTACTTCAAAGATTAAACACTGAGCTAACTTGGGTTTGAAGGAAATGTCTAGGAACTTACCACTCCAGAGCCCCTTTTCATCCATACAATAGTTAAAGATGGGTTTCCTGTCCAGGCACAGTTAAACACAGCATCTGATCCTAGGTCAACCTGTAAAGACTGGGGCTCTGCTGCCATCCGAGGTCCAACTGGAGAAAAATAGACCAGGTTATAAGATCTACTCAGAGATGTCACATTTGTAAGCTTGTTTTAGGAAGCTGAAAATTGGTCTCTCATAATAATTTTCCTGATATTTGTGGAGAAACCTTCAAAAATTATGAACCAGAGGTGTCCAATCCTTCTCAAGGTGGGTCATATTCCTGATCCAACTTTAATTTAACACACCTGAACCAGCTAATCAAGGTGTTTAGGATTACCAGAAGTGTGCAGGTATGTTGGAGCAGTAGTAGCTCTATGGGAACATGGTCCTCCAGGATGGTTTGGACACCTCTGTTATGAACAAACAGAAATAACTCACAGTAGACATCCACGTTCCGACTGATGTTGGTGCTCCCAAGTGGGTTGGTGACCTCACAGGAAACTGGCTCTGTGAAGAACGAGTGGTCCACTACAACCTCATAAGTGTCTCCAGACACTTCCTTTATCACGCTTCCTCCTTTTGCCCACCTACAAACAGTAGAAAGAGATGATATAGTGTTTTGAAGCCCACTCTAAGCAGTTAAAGAAGATCCCAAACAAGCATTAGTACTAAACCAAAGTTAGTGATGAACCAAACAGAAGCCAGTGAACTTGATGGTTTTATATATTTCATTTAGCATTGAAAGACAAAACATGTTGCAGGATGTCATTGTTCTGTACACTCTAAAAAAAGTGCAAAAAATATATTAGTACTTTAAGATTACACATTGCTACTCTAATGTACTAATATGCACCTTTTAGAGGTAGACAATGTACAAAGTTTTCCTTCTAAGGGTACTGCCCCAGTGACAAGCTGTTTTTCCTCTAAAGCCTAGGACACACCAAGCCGACGTCAAAGAACTAGCAGCGACGAAAGCTGACTGTGTTGTCGCCTCTCGTCGGCAGCGTCTCGGACAAAAAGCTACGCTTGCACACACCAAAAGGACCAAAGGTGATTGTCAACTAGCATGTGCGTTCTGCGCCTGCATCTGCATAAGTAAATATCTGTATAGCAGGTATCAATAGTCAAAAAGTTAACCGAAACTAGGACTGCAGATACACAAACAGTAAACAAAGCAGCTCTTGCTTATCATTTTGAATATCAATCTTGCCGATCAATTACTTAATTCCAGTCAGGTAAGATGACCTAAAATTATAACAGCCTTCTGTCTATACCTCCTTGACTTCTTTGCTCTTTTTCATCACTTTCGCTTTTATTCTCATGCACTGACTCGTTCGCTAAGCTGAACAGCCACTCTCACTGACGGCCGTCTGGTTTTTTAGGCTGAATCAGCATGTTGAATTGGTGTCGGGCCGTCAGTGAGTGTGGCTGTTCAGCTTAGTGAACGAGTGTAGTGGAGTGGAGGAGTGAAGCTAAACAGGAGCAGGATTGGACACCCCTAAATAAGGATGTTGTTCAAGGAACACTTACCAGTAACTTCCTTGAACAACATCCTTATTTAGGGGTGTCCAATCCTGCTCCTCTTTAGAGTTTAGCTCCACTCCTTAAACACACATGAAACAGCTAATTAAGGTCCTCAGGATTAATGGAAACTTCCAATGTTGGGGCAGGTTGTAGCTAAACTCTACAGGAAAGTGGCCCTCTAGAAGCAGGATTGAACACACCTCTCCTAGTTGGTCCTGGAACAAACCTTCTGTCAACTAGTCAAATTTAAGGGTTACATTTAGAGCTGGGATTGGTGCAGCATTCTTATCAATCTATCATTTCGGTTTTAACTTTAGAGG
The DNA here is from genome assembly GCA_003731715.1 of Anabarilius grahami. Taxonomy (NCBI): domain Eukaryota; kingdom Metazoa; phylum Chordata; class Actinopteri; order Cypriniformes; family Xenocyprididae; genus Anabarilius; species Anabarilius grahami. Next base: position 3,501,706 of record RJVU01014363.1, read on the forward strand.
TAGTTAAGTGTTATAAACCAGGTTTGGGCTATGTTCTATCAGAATGTTGTACCAGGTCCTGCCAAAGATGTCTATCTTTGAATATGTCCCAAAAAAACACTTTCACTGATTCAAGCTATTACATCAAACTTCGGTCTTAAATTCCCCTACAGTTCATTTATAAATTCAAAGCCTTGCTATCGGTCTGAGATCTAGTTTTCACCTCGAGCGGGCCACAGTGGTACTCTCTAAGATAATTTGATACGAATCCTTTAGCCCATTTGTAAAAGTGGTATCAGATCCACAAGTCGAGAACACATTAACCCTTTTTAAGCCTAACTTTATAACTTTAATAGAACAGAAAGCCATCATTATGAGTCCCTGCCAGGTGTACGCTATCACAAGAAAGTGGAACCCAATTTAGAGGTTACCATGGCAATAACCTGGTGTCTAATCCAGTTGCTTCTATTATCGTCATCAATGAGACATGATAGCTGTCTGTCTGTAGGTGGTTAGAGACCGGCAGAAAGAAAGACAACCGCCTTCTGTAGAAGCCGATGTATCCAAGGCTGTTTTGTTTGAGGAAATTATAACACTGTTATATGACAAATCATTGAAGTGAGATTTCTCTTGCCTCAGCATGTTTTTTGCCTGGATATCAAGTTAACAACACTGAATGGAACCAGACTGGCAAAAACAAATCCTGAATTGACTAACAGACACCAGCCCCTCTCCACAGGACACAAACCCCATATACTGTACCAATGACACCAGATGTTAAAGGATTAGTTCACTTTCAAATGATAATTTCCTGATAATTTACTCACCCCCATGTCATCCAAGATGTTCATGTCTTTCTTTCTTCAGTCAAAAAAAAAAAAAAGGTTTTTGATGAAAACATTCCAGGATTTTTCTCCATATAGTGGACTTCAATGGAGCCCAAATGGTTGAAGGTCAAAATTACAGTTTCATTGCTGCTTCAAAGCGTTCTACACGATCCTAGACGAGGAATAAAGGTCTTATCTAGAGAAACCATTGCTCATTTTCTAAAAAAAAAAAAAAAAAAAGCGTTTTAAACATAAATGCTCATCTTGAACTAGCTCTCTTCTTCTTCTCTATTTGAATTCCAACAGTGTAGACACTGCTAAGTGTATTACTGCCCTCCACAGGTTAAAGTTTGAACTAATTGTTATATACTTGCGCTAGCATATTGTATTTGACAATTTAGTTCAAACTTTGACCTGTGGAGGGCAGTAATACACTTAGCAGTGTCTACACTGCTGGAATTCAAATAGAGAAGAAGAGAGCTAGTTCAAGATGAGCATTTATGGTTAAAACATATACAAATTTTTTAAACATTTTTTGAAAATGAGCGATGGTGTCTCTAGATAAGACCCTTATTTCTCGTCTAGAATTGCTGTGAACTGTAATTTTGACCTTCAACCATTTGGGCTCCGTTGAAGTCCACTATATGGAGAAAAATCCTGGAATGTTTTCATCAAAAACCTTAATTTCTTTTTGACTGAAGAAAGAAAGACATGAACATCTTGGAAGACATGGGGGTGAGTAAATTATCAGGAAATTTTAATTTGAAAGTGAACTAATCCAGCACTCTCCATGAGGAACTATACGTTTATGTAAGATGAATGCATCTTCTGGCAGGACTTAGTTTCTCCCAAACTGACAAAGTAATGCATGTCTCTTGCTTGGTCTAGTTTGTGGTTCCTTGTTGGCAACTATGATTGTACAAGTCAAAGCCAATGGATAATGGGTGTCATAGCCTGACACTAGGGTAAATATTTCAATAAACCAGTATATTCAATGCCAGTTAACTCCTCACTGTCGAGGAGCATCGCTTTACCAAGCCAGTTTTACATCTCAGTACACTCAAAGCAGCCGGCACTGTTAGAACAGTGCCAAAACTTCACTATTCACCTGCTCTGTGGGAGTGAGCGCACAATTCATTACCTCTGCAACTAACTCATACCATCTGTGGGCCCCGATAGAGTGTCATTTAAATGATAACAGTCTCCCTCTTGACTAAATTAAAATAAGGAGGGAGAGCAGTTGTAATTGGCCTAGCTAGTGTGCACGAGAAGCACTGTTTCATGTTGTTAACATAAGCAGCTTAGAACACAGTCTGTTAAATCTGCACAGGCACACCTGTGCTTCCAAAAATATTCAAATCAGGGCAGACGGCTGTGCACGTCGCCTCCGTCCTCGACAAAATTGTACTAGGCGAAGTGAATATACGCCACTGTGAAACTTTATATTTATGGGCAATTACAGAAGCAGTCACCTGCTATATGTCTAAAAGAGTTTTTCTTTCTAGCAGTAACATATAAATTACACCAGGGGCTTTTGAAGCAGCTGCTTTGTAATTAGATGAGAAGATTGACTATGCCATAATTTCATTCAGCTTTAAATAGCATGTTTATTACAAAAGCCTAGGAGGATGATTATCATGTTCTTTTAAGTAACTAGCTTATATCTGTGCATTAGCTATGTGCGTCTTTCATTATAAACTTGTATTCATACAGTTCTTTTTTCTGTTATGATCAATCACGGCTGTGGTCCCTCATGACAAGCAACACATTTTTCTTATTAATTTAAATCCCATTTCCTCGAGTCAATATAGGGGAAAGCAACTATTATGATGACAGACAATATTTATGGAGTGCCGCCCATACAAGCCTCTTAAATCTTCCTCAGGCTTTACCAGAACGTAGCCGCTGTAATGCTAACGGTTTCAAGCTATAAGTGTGCTAAAGTGTACTTCTTTTCACAAGGGGAGTAAGGGGCTGTTCACTCAGAACATGTTTCTGTAAAAATATCTATAGCCCCGACTTCTAAATTCACTTTATGTAATGTCTATTCAATGATAGTGATTCAAAGACTTATTAAGATGGAGAACTTTCACAATAATGCATTGTCTTTGAATCACTTGGGACCTGTTTACGGAAAAAACTAATATGTGCTATTAATTGTTATCAATTAGATTTGCTCAGCGACAAATTGCATATTTAATTCAATCATTTTTAGTAATTGATAGCTCTACCAATAATTCAAACTAGTATTCCGACAGCACAAAACTATGGCAATACAGAGCAAAGCAGGACTGCATGTTGGTTTTAAGCCTGTGGGGTGGCAGACTGGGAGGTTTGGCCGGCAGGAAAGACCCAAATGGCGGGTTAACTTTGCCAGAGCTGAAGGATTCAGTGCTGCACGTTGAAAGAGCCAAAACATCCGTGAGCACAGTGGCTCCGCTGGGCTTCAGCCAGGGTCTTCTAACAGAACAAACATGACCCCCCAGTGGAAACCCAACAGAGAGTCTGTGTGAACTTTTGTAAACTCTAAGACTCCTTTATTATTCTGGAGTAGAAGGGTACAGTATCAGGAGGAATTGAATGTTTGGCATTCTTATAAGGTAATGCTCAGGTGAAGCTTTGGGTCCAAACATAGTTTGTTGCTCACATTTTTTTTTTTTCCAATAAAAAATAACAGCAACAGCAAAACAATGCTTGTGTTTGATCTTTGGTAGCACTTTATTTTACAGTCCTGTTTCACAAAGGTATGTAATTATTTAGGTGCATAGTATATAATGATTGTAGTAATTACAATAACTGGGTAATAACTAGGTACTAGTCCTGTACCTATACCCCTGCACCTAATCTTAACCCATGTAGTTACCTTATATTATTCAGTACTTTCTTGGTAAGTACACTTTAAGTACATTGAACATACACATACTGTACAATAAAGTACAACCAGATCTTTTTTGATTGTTTGGAGAGGTGTGCCCTTGGGAAAAAGAAGTATATAAAAAAAGAGTACTTATTATGGAAATAATATACTCTAAAAGAATATACTTAAGTGTGCACTGAATGTAATGTTTTCGGACACTTAATTTTATTTTGGACACTCTTTTTTAATTTAATTACAATTCAATGAAAATGTTTTATAGTTTAAATTTATATTAAATGCAATTAGCTATATGTAATTTCATAATTACTTCTATTGTCTGTGAAAAATTCAGAATATACTGACAAGGATTTATGTTAAACTAACATATACTTTAATGTCATTTCTATTGACAGTTGTGTGTCATGTAATATATATATATTATATATAAATATATAAATTAAATCAGACATATTTAATATTTTTAATATATTTTTACTAGTGGGTGCAGGACACTATAGTTCATTTATGTAAGTGAGGATAGCAAAATACCCAAAAATTATTCAGACACTTTGACCTGACCATGTTTTGCTTAAGTGTTATCTGACATGAATAAGATTATCTTTTTTCTGACACAGTTTACTTAAATATAAAATATTTAAAAACATTTTTTAACTATAGTGAATAAATTGTAGTCATGAAAATGTACTCTCTTTAAGTACATTCAAGTAGCCTTTTATTTTATTACTATTATATTCTCTGAAGTATGGATTTTTTTTAATATACCTTCAGTACAATTAAGCATAGTTTTTTTCACAAGGGTAGAACAATTGTGTGTAGTAAACAGCAGCACAGATTGGATTTGAAAGATCTAATGCTTCAGTTTTCGTACTGGGGCAGATGATGTTTCAATATTCATCTGTATGCTGTGGGACAGGTGCTGGAGATGATGAGGTTGTCTTCTCCATCCTCCTCTCCCAGTCTGGGATGATGCCACACACACTTTCTAGGTTACAATAAAGCTGCTGTTCACTCCATTATGATACCATCACGACATGGACTCATATTGGCCAATCTAGCAGCCAGCAGGACAGATGCCCGGAGTTTAATTTTCTGTTTTGAGATATCGGCTGCATCTGTTGCTGTTGGTTAGTTTTCCATGTGCTGTTCCCTGGTTGATGAATCATGTCTGGCTGCTTCTGAGAATCGCTGGGGAGCACGGCCATGGAAAACAAACAACGGAACCGCCCGTATCTGTGTGTGCACATCAAACGCTTGATAAGCAAAGCAAGCAGCCCACCATGAAAACCTCTTCATCAGCTATGTCAAAGACATCACTGCAGAGATGCACAACATGGCTTAACTATCCCCAAAACAGACAACTAACAAGCACAACGCATAAAACATAACTGCTATTGTGATAATTGGGGAGTAAATTTGTTTGTTTGTTAGATGAATCAAAGGACATGTTTCCTCTTCTCTCTCTCTCTCTCTCTCTCTCTCTCTTTTTTTTTTTTTTTTTTTTTTCAACNNNNCATATTGCCAGGGATAGTTTGTTTCCGACACTAAATAAAAAAATAAAAAAGGTAATTGTGCCTTTTTATCTCACAATTCTGGCTTTTTTTCCTCAGAATTGCGAGATATAAACACAATTGCGAGTAACATGCAATTCACATGCAATTGCAAGTTATAAAGTCAGAATTGTGAGATATAAACTCGCAATCCCGAGAAAAAACGTCAGTCTTTTTTTCTCACAATTGGACATTATAATGCAAATTTTATTGTAATTGTTGTTAATTGTTATTAAATTTTAATTTATATCTCACAATTCTGTCTTTATAACTCGCAATTCTGACTTTATAAATTGTGAGTTTATATCTTGCGATTTTGCGGGGGAAAAAAGTCAGAATTGTGAGATAAAAAGTCATAGTTACCTTTTTTTTTTATTTATTTCATGGTGGAAACAAGCTTCCATAGATAGTAAAAGAATGGCAAATGAAAATCTAAAATGATAGATAGATAGATAGATAGATAGATAGATGATAGATAGATAGATAGATAGATAGATAGATAGATAGATAGATAGATAGATAGATAGATAGATAGATAGATAGATAGATAGATAGATAGATAATATTATTATTAAATATTAAAAATAAACATTAAAAAACAATAAAAAATGTATACAACAAATATAATAGAAAATTAATAATATAAATGACTAAAACATATTAGTTCCATAATATATCACAACATGGTTTCAATATAAAGCAGCATGTTCAGGCAGCAGATTACTTTCTTTACACAGATATAAAAGAGTCACCGTCAAGAAAATTCATGTTCTCTCTTAACACACTATTTTGGGGCCAAATGAAGTCCACATCTTTTCCTGACTCCCATATCATAAAATGAACCAGAGTGGTAATGATCCATCTCATTGCACATGACTCTGGGTACTTACCACTCCTCACCACACCACATTATGTCGACACCACAATAATAGCATTTCTACTTCTTTAGTCCCTCAATCGATGGCCAACAAAATTACCCCACGTTAATGTCAGGGACATTTCAATGCAGCATGGTACATGGATCCTAGTTGGAAGGCTATCATTAATTCTAACACTCTCTGGCTCTGATATTTTTATTGCTCTCCCACAGCGAAAGTCATCAAAGCGAGCGTCAATCAAGACATTCATTAAATTCACAAGTGAGATGCCACTAAATTCCTTCAGATCAATGTCTGTCAGAACTTGCTACGGGGCCCGTAGACACGGAAGTGAGAAAGAGGAACTCAGTGCACTGTCCCGAGACGGATAGCATTTAGGAATTCATATTATTAGAAAGAATATTTCACAAATTCTGATCGCTAATAGTCTAATGTGGTGAATTCATGGGCCGTTAACGTGTTATGCTCGTGATGGAGTGCTATCAGAACAAACCCTGGAGTGAAAGAAAACACTGACTGCTTCCTTCAGGCAAAATCACGCAACTCCATTCCTCGCTCCGCACAGCTCACATTCTCTAAATATTTGCAAATATTACAATAATGAGGAATATTTTCATGCACTATCAGTGCTGTTTTAGCACCCGATACACCTAATTAATTGTGTAAATTCTGCAAAATCGATTTATCTGTAAAAATAACATGACAAATGCAATTTGCACAGTGCAGCTTCCTAAAGCTTGCAGGCCAGATCTGAATGCTAGGCAATGGAAGAGGCAGAAGACTACCGCAAACTGCCATAGTTTACTGAGACTGTACAGCGCTACTCCACGACTGTGATCCAAACACATACAATTGATCTTTACAATGCTGAAACAGTGCTTGACTCAACATCTGCATATGTATCTGTATATTTACTCTTCACCATTATATGATGACCTAATGTATTATGCTTTGCACTGTAAAAAAAAAAAAAAAATTCAAAGTTGTAAAGAAGATTGAAGTACATTTCATAAGAAAATACTANGCCCACTGCTCCGGGTGTGTGTTCACGGTGTGTGTGTTCACTGTGTGTGTGCACTTGGATGGGTTAAATGCAGAGCACAAATTCCAAGTATGGTTATGGTTCACCATACTTGGCCACATGTCACTTCACTTTACTCCACGACTGTGATCCAAACACATACAATTGATCTTTACAATGCTGAAACAGTGCTTGACTCAACATCTGCATATGTATCTGTATATTTACTCTTCACCATTATATGATGACCTAATGTATTATGCTTTGCACTGTAAAAAAAAAAAAAAAATTCAAAGTTGTAAAGAAGATTGAAGTACATTTCATAAGAAAATACTATTTCAGCTTTTCTAATTTCAATGTGTTACTCGCTATTGCTATTACTAGCAATTTGTTGGTAAAAAAAAATTCTATACCAATTTTTAATGTACTTGTATTATAGTACGGAGCATGTGAAGAAACCCGTAGGAGGNNNNGGGGAAAAAAAAAAAAAAGACAGGAAAATCCATGGCCACAGTTTTGCAATTTGTCCCCTCAGTTTATAAACCATACTCACAAATAACAAACAAATCACACCCATGGATTAATAAACCATACCCACAAATTTCCAATCTGTTACATATTTGTAAACACAAATTCATAATTCGTGCCCACGCTTTTTGTGTATCGACGCAAGAACTGAACAAGCTCCCAGTTCTGTCATCAAATCTTTTGATATAATGTTTTATTACACCGTAAATATTTTGTGAAGTTGTAAATAAAACAAAGATTATAGTACGTTAATAAAATACATAAAATACTATTTCAGTCTTTCTGCGGTCCCTAAGGGCCACTAAAATGTTTGAAGTGGACAGAGCCACTTTTACTAAAATGGCTATAACTCATGAACGAAATGAGATATTCTCACCAAATTCAGCACACCTATGTAAGAGCTCATTCTGTGGATGTGGCGACTGGCCACTTGGTGGCACTATAACAGAAAAAAAACAAAAAAACAATGTGAAAATGGCGATAACTACTTTACCATTAGTCCAATCAACTTGAAAATAGGCATGCAGTGTCTTCGTCCGAGGTGCCATGACTGTCTATGAGGACATTAATGCATCTCAAAAAACATGGCAACCATCGGCCAATGAAGTTTGAGCAGCTATCAGACAAGGTTAATGGAGGCCAATCGGGCCTGTTTGACTCACGGCCCTAGAGGCCTGTGAGTAATTTGAAAGAAATCAGCGCCTTCGTGTGTTTCATGTGCGTAAAGGATCGCATATCATGTGATTTTTCGCACACGCCCACGACATTTGTACCACGTGGTAGGACTCCTCATTCTGAGCAACTTTGCCTCTAGGATCGCCACTGTCCATCGAATCTTTCATTAAATATTATTTCTAAAACAACTTTAGCGAACTAGTCCTAGGTTTTAGGCTCAACCTTGATAACTGTTAAAAAGCTTTAAAAAAGATATATTTCTAAGGTTAATTGCCCGTGTTTGCTGTAAATGGTCTTTTCCATCTGTGGAGTGTGTTTTACATTAAAATAATATTTCAGTGTCTGTACCTATGAATTTCACTTTTAATTCAATGTGTTACTTGCTGTTCCTTTGTAATTATTTGTACAATTTACTAGGAATTTCAGAGTGAAAATTGTATAAGTTTAAAAGTAAATCAGTTTGGTTACACTTTATTTGAATGGTCCACTTTTGACATTCTACTATAAGTAACTTGTCAACTAACTCTCATTAGAGTATTAGTGGACTGTTAGGTTAGGGTTCGGGTTAGTAGAATAAGTTGACATGTACTTGCAAAGTTACTTATAGTCAGTAGAATGTCTGTTGAGGAGCATCAAAATAAATTATTAGCAGATATTAAGCTACTAATACTCTAATGAGAGTTAGTTGACGTAGTTGCAAAGTAGAATGTCTAAAGTGGACTATCAAAGTGTTAACATCAATTTGGTTACACTTTATTTTACAGTGCTGTAGTTACATTGTAATTACTCAAATAAGTAATGAGTACTATGAATTAACTACATGCACTTACTATAGAGTTACAGTTAGGGTTAGGGTTTAAGTTAGGGTTAGTTACTTGTAATTATGCATAATTTACTGTTATTACTTAAATAAGTATATGTAGTAACGTGTAACTACAGCACTGTAAAATAAAGTGTTACCATAAATTTTTTTCATTGTACCAGATTGGCTGTTTACCAATGGAACATCCTAACAATGTTTACCGAAAGTTAACATTGTGAAAATATGTATTTACTGCATAGAAGAAAAAAATAAATAAAAAATGACACTATCACAACCTACTGAAGAAAAATAAATAAATAAAATGGCTAAATAAAATAAAGTGCTGTGCCTGGCAGGGTTTTTACAGCCCCGCAGTCCCTCTTCTTCGCTCTGTCCCTCGTCTGCAAGCTATCTTTTGTTTCCTCAAGCTGAATTCAGGATGAATATTACTCCTACAGATATTGTACGACAACATTCAATGCCACAGACCTCACAGGAATAAAGGAACAAAGAAATCTAACAGATAAGAATAAAATACAACATGTCCATGGACAATTGCATAACTAGAAATAGTAACACACTGACTACTAAAGCTACAACTTATAGGTTTTGAAAAAGAAAAAAACAAAAAAAATGTACATTATTTGAAACATGTAGAGCAATAAATCTTATACTAAATGAAATACACTACAGCTTAAGCTCATGTTATTGGTCCTGTCCTTTATAATTAAGACTCATAAGACTAGTGCCAATGCGTACCCATGAAAAGAAATAACATGCATGTACAACAGTGTAGGTGGAAATAACAAGGTTACTTGACATGCTGAAGTTAATACAGTCTGTAAATATTTCTGGCCTAAATTGTTACACTCTGCTATACTATTATGACATTAGTTCTGTGTAAATCGGTAAGTTATGCCATTGCTATTCTGAGCAGAAGCTAGTCATCTCACTGATTCTCAGGTGTGAAAAACAAAACGGCCAATGTGTCTTCATTCTGCCAAGGCTCTCCTCTGGCCAGATGGGTAATCAAACACAGGCATGTCTGATTCCAGCATCTCTCATTTAAAAAAAAAAGAAGAAGCTAGAAACAACTCGATTTGCCCACCTACAACTGTATCATACATCCGTCCCATTCCTCAGTACATCTAGATTCACCGCTGTGCAATTCCCTTCACTATTGATTTTACTGCTCTTTTTTTTCACCTAGTTTTAAAACCCACACAGAAAAGCATGTTCTAACAAATCGTCTCGCTATTGGCCCTCCGCAAGGCCGAGGCTACATCTCACGGAAAATAAATAACTTGTATTTCAACCTCATTCTCATCTGTTTGGAGAGGACAGGAAACATTATTCTTGGATATTGGATCAGTGTGTCAGATAGACGCATCCATGCTTTGATTTGAATGCCCGATGTGGCACCCCGATCCTCGTCTTGGCTTAGACATAGCAAACCGATGCCAGCCCGGATAGTGGATTTCAGCTTTGAGACGGCTCTAAAAATATTTGCAACTAAATGCCAGAGCATTTCTGAAACACAGTGATGTGCCAGTCAGAAGATTAACGTGAATTAGAATTCTATTTGATCGTCATCATCACAGGATGTGTTATTATGAAGGACCTACAGTACTGAATGATTTGCCTTTTTTCTCTCTATTGTGTTTGGTGTCTTACTTGTATTGGGTGACTGGTGGATTAGCTTTGGCTGAGCAATGAAACTTCACCAGGTTTCCCTCCAGGACTGGTTGAGGCTCCACGGAGAGATTCACCAATGGCAAGTCTGCAGGAAGACAAAAGTAATAAAAGAAACTAATAAGAAAACATTACTTTTTCAGCACAAATGTTCAGTAATTTTAACCAGTAGGTGAAGATTTGCTTCAGCTATTATCTGAGGAATTGATCAGGTAGGAGTGTTGGAAATAATTGTGAGTGTATTACCTCTGCATCATCAAAGATGTGAAAATCAAGGAACAAAGCACTGACTAAACAAGCCCTGTGTGTCGACTAATGAGAGGTATACCTTCTAATCTTTGCAAATAAGGACTAATTGGAACAATGGTTTAATCACAAAGCATTCCATCACAATTAAAACAACACAAAAACACAGCGTAAAGGCTTTTAAAATGGGATATTAATAACAAAAACACAGATTATACAACCAATACCATAATACATTTTTCTTTCTATTTTAAGGGCTCATTTACACAACACCATTTTCAACTAAAAACAGAAAACCTTTTGGCCATTATTTTGCATGATAACAGCATTTTGCGAAATACTGGCCAGGCATTTATAATATAGCATTTTCAATCGTTTTCACGGATTTGTGTGAACGGGGATTGTTTACAACTTGGAGACAAAATCAGTCCTTAAAACAATTCTACAAAACCAGAGTAATTCAAACTGACATGAGAAGTTTTGGATTTCCGTGACTTGTATCTCCCTGCAGCTATAAATTCTATTCTAAGATAGTGAAACAAAACTAAATTATGAATAATTCAAGCAGGCTTAATGATTAAGCCTGCTTGAATGATTATGTTGCAGACCTGAACGCTTCTATTAAATGGGTTAGTTCACCCAAAAATGGTAAAAAAAAAAAAGATATATATATATATTGTTCGCTGTCATTTCAAAAAGCTCATAAAAGTTCATATGAACATTTTGCACGGTTTGGTGCAGATTTTCTGAAGAGACATGATCGCTTTATATGATGAATAGATTGAATTTAGGCTTTTATTCTCATATAAACATTGATCATTGAACATAAACAGAAGCTCAACCATAGGCCCTTGACGCGAGAGAATGAGAATGAACCTCATTGGTTGTTGCGCAGTGGTGTAATGTAACGAAGTAATAATACTTCGTTACAGTACTTAAGTATTTTTTGGGAGGATCTGTACTTTACTTGAGTCTTTATATTTCTGTCAACTTTTACTTTTACTCCACTACATTTCCTAAATAAAATGTATACTTTTACTCCGATACATTTTCCCAAAGCATTTTCGTTACTTACTAAATAAAGTTGGAAGAACAAAGACTGCAAGCAAGCATGTGCAAACAAGTGCTCGCACAACCGCGGTTGATTTAATTTTCCGGGTTGCGTCCGTTGCTGGAGCGGCTGAGATGAGTGCGCTGTCATAATACAGTACGAGAGCGGCCTCTAGAGGCGAAATAACAGCTATCACTGACGCCTCGTAGAGTTTGTTTTGACACGTGACGTGAGGCTGCACGCTGCACAGAGCGGGACACTTCAAAAACGGATTTAAAACGAACAACAAAAAGGTATGTTATACAGTGTACACTACAGGACATGTTTTCATATCATTATAAAGTAATTAGTTTGTTGAGTAGATGCTGCATTAGTGGAGAACAGCAGTATGTTTGCCGTCGAGGCTGAGAGGATGCTAACATTAGTAGTATCTCAAGCGGTTAAAACAATGTGAGAAAAACACCAACTGTTTAATGTCACGATTGTTAACATTCATTTGCATTAGTTTATCCATTTGTTCACTGTTATGCATTCATTAGCCAGCGAAGTTGCATATTTAAACTGTATTCTCATCATGCAGCGACAGAAACATTTATCAGAAATGTATTCAATTTGTTCTTTTTATTGGCACTGTAACACATATTTTGATTAGATCATTATCAAGGTTTCTAAGATAGAGGCAAATAATGTGTGAAAGTATACATATAATAGACCCATGCGATGCCTTTGTGTGTAAAGATGGTAAGTTTTAAGCATGACTGTTATGAAATGGTAACACTTTACAATAAGAGACCATTTGTAACATTAAATAAGGTTAATAAAAGTATTGTTCATTTTTAATTTCGACATTTACATTTTTACATTTTAAAGTTGTCTCTTACATTAGTTATAGTGCACTATGAATTAACATGAACGGTCAATGTATAATTAATATATTAGTATTTTTATATTTAAAAATTACAATAAACATTTAGCCATTTTTTAATTCAAAGAAACAAAATGTAAGAAAGAGTTAAAACTGAACACAATCATGCTGCTCAAACTGTATAGAATAAATATTTTTTGATCCTTTTGTATTTTATATTTACTTGTACTTTTACTTTCAATGCTTAAGTACATTTAATATCAAAAAAATACTTTTCGTACTTAAGTACAAAAAATATCACATACTTTAAAACTTTTACTCAAGTAATATTATAAACAGTGACTTTAACTTCTACCAAAGTCATTTTCTGGTAAGATATCTATACTTTTACTCAAGGATGGTTTTTGACACCACTGTTGTTGCGGAAGCTCAAAAGTGCAGCGTAACACACGAGAATGAACCTCATTGGTTCTCGCACGTCAAGAGAACATGTTTGAGCTTCCGTTTACCACAAATGATGTTTGAGTTGATGAATGTTTATATGTGAATAAAAGCTTAAATAGATTTGTTTATCATATAAAGCGAACGTGTCTCTTTAGAAATGGCTCTATTCATATGGATTCGTTTTACAATCTCTTTATGAACTTTTTGAAGCGTCAAAGTGGTAGTTGTGCAGACTGTCAATGGAGGGACATAAAGCTCTTAGATTTCATTAAAATATCTTCCTTTTTGTTTTGAATATGAATGAAAGTCTTACAGTTTGGAACGACATGAGGGTGAGTAAATGATGATAGCATTTTCATTTTTGGGTGAACTAACCCAATCTTTATTTAGCATATTTAAATTCAAAATATTACTATTAGATGCAGTAGATGTCCCTCATACGCCTCTCATGCCAGACCTAATTTTGCACTGCCCATGTGATGCACTGAAAAGAACAACAATGTACAACAAAAACAGCTTTACGGATCTCCAGGGATGCTAAAAAAAGGAAAAGAGACCTAATTGTTGTGCTTTTACCAAGACCGGACAGTGGCAAGCGCAGAAGCTAAGCAGCACACATCAGCGATTCAGAATCCGCAGGGAGAACAAGCGGGAGATATAAAGATAGTGGAGTAGAGAGAGAAAGAGAAACCGGATCTTGTGCCAGTCATGCATTTGAGAGCCAGCTATTCTACATACATGTGTTCTGTGTCCTATTACACTCAAGTAACACTAATTTAGTCTGCGCTGGCACGGCCGTATTCCAACAACACAGATCAGTGGAGCAAATGAAAACAGGACTGACTCAGCTGGAGTGTCATCGGGGCACTGCTGTAGTGTGAGGAGTGCGTGTCTCCTCTGAAGTACAGTATGTGGCCCACAGGAGCACAGCTGGGCAGAGTGGCATCCCGGCGGTTGGTGCAGGTGCTGCCCTTTTTCCCCATCTGCCTTTTCCGACCACACACACCTGTGCCAGGTTGTTCACAGGCTGCTCAACACCAACCGTCATTCCTGAGCCCGTGGGACGCACCGGCGCAAGCATGGACAAACTGATTAGTGCTGTGTGCTGCCCGGTTACCAGCAGGATACGTGTAAAGCGTTTACTCTGGCTAATTGGCCATGCAGGTAGGTGGATATCAGAGGTAGGGGTGTTCAGGCTTGTTTATGGGTCGATACATATTATAAGACGGATAGTTCTGCCTCTAAATATTGACCAAGTTGATTGATACACCAAGTTGAGATAAACAGCCAATATAGACCATTAGCCCAACTGTAGGCTGAATAATATTAAAAGGTTGACCAAAAATTTTTGTCATTAAGTACTCACCCTCATGTCGTTCCAAACTCGTAAGACCTTCGTTCATCTTCGGGACACAAATTACGATATATTTGATGAAATCTGAGAGTTTTTTTTTTATTTGATTTTTTATCCCCATAGAAAGCAATGTAATTACCACATTCAAGATCTAGAAAAGTAGTAAAGACATTGTTAACATAGTCACCGTGACTACATAGTCACGGGTTTAACCTTAATGTTATGAAGTGACG
This sequence comes from Anabarilius grahami, assembly GCA_003731715.1. Taxonomy (NCBI): domain Eukaryota; kingdom Metazoa; phylum Chordata; class Actinopteri; order Cypriniformes; family Xenocyprididae; genus Anabarilius; species Anabarilius grahami. The sequence continues at coordinate 3,516,726 of RJVU01014363.1, forward strand.
AGAATACTTTTTGTGCACAAAAACAAAACAAAAATAACAACTTTGGGTGAACTAACCCTTTAACCCTGTAAAGCCTAATGCTTTATTTTTGATAGGCAAATTTATATAACCTCTGAATTATGATCATGATCAGAACTTGATCTGAAAAACCTGTTGTACACAATGCCTTCTGTCATTTTCATAATAAATCATGTTGAAATGTAAGTATCAAATAATATACATCAGGCTTTTTAGGGATGTTTATTTGTTCATGCCTCAATCATCATTGTATTGCTTTGCATTATATGATTTAACTTCCACAATTAAAACAGCAGAGCTTTGATAATAAAACTAATCATTTAAAATATCATCTTACTAAGATATATTTTTGGCAGATATAGAGTGACAATTGATATTTATATGCATTTTATGTAAATAGTCTGCTACACTGTTACAAACTTCTCATTGATTTATATTACAAGCGATCATAATTTCATCTTACTTTTTGGTCATATAAATATCAGCAACTGCATCAAATTACATATTTTTGCTTAGTTTGGGCCTCTGAATTAAATTGAGGTGTGTTTTTCCTCCTCAAGCTACATATTCTCATATTATAAGATAAAAGCCTAAAACATATTCAAACTTTTTTTTTCTTTTTTTTTTTTAATAATAGTGTTATCTCATAGTATCACTAGTAACTCATTAGTTTCTGTATTGTTTCTATATAAAAATGTCAATACAATTTAAAATATTAGCTCTTGCTCTTGTTTAAAATTATTTTGTTCCGTTATTATGCTTGTTGTTGTCATCTGTTGACAAGCAGAAAGTGGTGGTTGGTCAGTGTTGTATTTGTCCCGCCCCTCATCCACTGTGATTGGACGGCTGAGTACAAAGTGACAGTGATGAGAGCAGCGTTTTACCCAAATTTGAACATTCTTCAACTCGAGGAGACCGGTAAAAAATGCTGAGCACTCAGCGCTTGAGCGTGAAAAAGACGCTCAGCACCTCGTTACGCTCCCGGTGTTTAAAAAAACGTGGCGCTCCCTTTAAAACAATTGTAAAAGTACGCTAGCCGCTGGCAAAAACGCTTTGGCGGACACACGGCCTAAGAGTATATAAATGCAATAAGCCACCAATAAGTCTGTGTGTTACAGTTATTTTACCATGATTAAGGTGGTTTCAGGAACTCCTTGTGATAAAATCACTCAACCCAATACCCTTCAGTGGCGTATTGCTTTATTTTCAATATTTTTGATGTTAACATTCATTTTGCGCCTTGGCTGTTTTGAAGCATATCATCATGATTGCCTTTGATGTCAGTTCAAGTCTTTTGAGAGTAGCCCTTGAGGGAAACGAAAGCCATCAAAAGTGTCTTCTACTTATGACAAAACTGAAAGGTGACGTTAACTTTCTGTCTTAAATAATGAATTTAATGTATAACGTCCATTTTAGATGGACGTTTAGTCCTGGAGGAATGACTAGCTCCTCTCAAAGGCCCAGGCTCGAGAGGCAGGCTGGCAGAAACTGGCAAAGACCCTCATGACCCGCAAATCTATCGACAGACAGTGTCTTAATAAAGTAGTCTGTTTGTCACTTTGATGTATAAATGCATTAGTCTCTCTGGCCTGAGACACACGCGACAAGCCATCAATATGCAGCTCCGCTAATTCCTCAGATTCATCAACAGGGAGAGCACGAAGGCAACAATGACAGCCCTCGAAACAATGGGATTGGAGGAGAGGAGTGATCTAAAAAAAAATAATAATAAATAAATTATTATATAAAATAAAAGGGTTGGAGGAGAACAGTGGTGAGATGACAGCTTTTGATCGGAAGTTCAAAGCAAAGAGCAGATGGTGGTTTTGAACAATCGGCCAACTTCCCCAGAGTTGTGAGGAAGGTGCCAAAGAAAATGGCTTCTCTGTCTTTCTTAAAGCTTGATTTCCATTCTCGCTGGGTCACTGTGGCCAGCTGTTCTCAGTGAGACAGAGAGGGCTGATGGCCTTGTATCAGCAGGAGGAGGGCGATTTAATCTCTTTATAACTCAACTGAATCTGTGCCACAGTGTGTGTTTCACTGACACTGAGATCTCACATCAACTTTTGCACTCTCTGCAAGCACAGTTCATGTGTCTTTATCGGAGACTGACGCAAGTATACTTTCAAATGCTCTTTGCGCTCAGTCAGTACTGTATACACAGTATATAGCACATATACATTAATCAATGCACTTTACTACCGAAATCTTGCAGTAACACTAGAGCTTACCTTACTTCTCACTTAAGAATACACTGGTGTAGTGCTCTTAAACAAAGAGGTTCATTTTTGTGCAATGAATTTAAACATTGTGCAGCTTTTGCCCTGCGGAGTTGTCTGTCAATTTCTCTACACGAATAATATATTACTAAAGCATATATTCCTGCACACAAAATGTGTTATTCCTTCCGCTAATCTAATTATAGCCCATCTGTGCATCTAATTTTGTTCAAGGCATAAAGTTCACAATCACAATAACAAGATGAAAAACTTAGAAATCTTAAATTAAACTGAAGTAAATGCAGTGAAGAGGCTCTGTTATACTTTTCCCCCTCCAGAAAATACTGTAAATGCACCAAAAAACAGTCCTATCTTTTTCCAGAATATTTTCTGGCCATTTTTACATTGTGGCTTCTTCGCATATGAAATGAGATACATGGATTTGCAGGAGCAGCGGGTTTTGCTGTAGAGTGATGTGACCTTCTAAGGCCAATGCCATATGAGGTTTGGGTTTTTCTTTAGCTTTAGGCTCTTGGAGAAATGAGATTTTTTAGTAAATTTCATATTTACATGCTAATTCGCTTAACCTCAGGTCAAATTATCCTGGAAGGGCTTATGTTTAGCAAAATTTCTGAAGTCAATCTAATTCCTGCATTTAAATGATTACCGGAAAATAAAGGCAGGGAAATGCATTGAACTGGGCAAGTTTAAGCGGTGAAGTAATGCAGCGGATAATGTTTGGACTCATCTCATTTAGGCTTCATTTTGACTGAAAGTGAGCGGCTGTCTCAGAGGCCTGCGCTGATCAGAATGAGAATTATCTGAGCGGAGGAAAAATCCAGAAAGCCTTTAATTACTTTTGTTGCTGATGACATTATCACATTGAACCAAGTGGTCAATTAGTGGACTCTGAATGAGGGCTGACAATAGCTAGAGTGGGCATATTAGAGGATGGATGTGATGAAATGCACACACATCCATCATGGGTTTGATTTTTTTCTTCTTTTTATCCAGTGGAGTTGTCAATCTTAAGGCTGTGACAACTCAAGCTGACGTCAAAGAACTAGCTGTGACGAAAGCTGTCTCCTCGCCTTGGCTGCTTTTGAGCAAAAAGCTGTGCTTGAACACACCTCAAATACTACAGCTGACTGCCAACTAGCATGTGCGCTGTCTATACCAGCAGGTATCAGTAGTCTATATTCATCATTCATCAAAAAGGGAAACCGACAATAGGACTGCAGGTACAAATCCATAAACAAAGCAGCACTTGCTACCATTTTAAATATCAATCATGTTGATCACTTTTTTCATTCACTTTCTTTCTTCAGCCGGCTCATGTTGTTATGAAAATATTTGTGCATCAGAATGATGACTCAAAGTTAGAACAGCCTTTTGTCTGTATCATCTTGACTTCTTTGTACACTTTCGTCACTTCCACGTTTCTTCTCATGCACTGACTCGCTCACAAAACAGCCAATCAGGGGTACGTTTCCCGAAAGCATTGTTAGCCAACTATGGTCGCAAGTTCCATGGTTATCAGCATAGCTCAACAAGTCTGTGTTTCCCAAAACCGTAGTTACAACGAACATTAGCAAACAGCATCGCAAAAGTTGTGTGGTTAGAACGACAGCTCTCGATCTGTGGTTAGAAGCACAGTTTCTTGTTTGCATGACATGTGGGCTTAATACATCTTCATCTTCATACGTCTTATATTTATGCCTTTTAGTTGTGTAGAGTTTTAAAGCACCGTTTCTGAAGAGTGTGCATGTGCATACGTGCTCTAGTACGCAAGAACGACCCTATGATTGAATCTGGAAAAATAACTGAGAATTGTCCGTAATTTACTGTATAGCAAAAGATCTAGCATTAATTTGATATCAAACAGATTCATTAAAAGCAGTTATTACTCAAGACATCATTACCCTGATATCACACATACATCTCGGAGATGTCTATTTGATGTGTGTTTACATCTGAAAGATGTATTTTTTAGAGTGTTTGCTCATCTGCAATATTTAGGACATTTCCTGTCAGATGTCAAACAGACGTTTAGAAGATGTCTTTAAGATGTTTATGATTTTAAATGTTTGTAAAACTTATATCTTAAAGACGTCTATCAGATGTTTGTACACAGCTAGTCTCAGCCTCAGACGTCACGGCCATGGACCATTGGCTGAACTTCTGATCCATTAGGGCACGCTTATCTGGAAACACTTCAGGATTTTCAAAGTCGTCATCTGGATGCTTGAATTCTACAGGATGTCTGGGAAACGTGTGTGTCACGTTCTATAATGGTCCGCCTGGAAACAAATACCGTGATGCCAAAGCCCCTCGTGGAAGAAGAATGCCGTTGTGTTTACAACTGTGACAACGAGCGCTTTCCAGGATCAACAAAACGCTGTATTTTCAAAAGCACGTGAAGTTCGCAGCTCCATTGTTGCGTTAAACATGCACAATGTTCTTGAATGAATATTTTATTAAATGCACTGTTATTGTAGGGACATCGACTTTACATTTTCACGCCCCTAAACATGACGCAGAACAAAACGAACTGTGATTGGTTGCGTAACATGTCAGTCAAATGTCCTCTTGGGCGGCTCTTAGCCAATGAAAGCTGCGATAGAGTCCAGACCTTCTGTCATCAGTCGAGACTAGTACACAGCGGATGCTTTCCAGATGAAGTGATCTTTAACAGACATCTTGCAGATGTACATGTGCTATCTGTAACCAACATGATGAACGACAAATTTGCTACAATAGTTGATTTCTATAATGTTGGCTGACGGCAGACAGTCTGCTTGTTGTGTCATGGCCCTTAATGTCTTAGTAAGTGTCTTTCATTTGTCTAAACTAATATATCAAAGTGTAATATTGTGCAATATTCTAATCTTTTTCTTCTTCCCTCCTTCCTTCAAAGTTCCAAAGTAACCTTTTGTCACTCGCTTAAACAGGCAGACGGGAAGAATATCTGTCGTTCACCTGGGGTCACCCATCGATTCTCTGTCTCTCTGCCTGTGTAGGGTACATGGCAACATGTTCACTGCACTGCACTCATAACATCGATCCTTCTATACACACACACATAGACAAAAAAGTAAAATAAAGCATATTGATTTTTCTTTTTCATTCTCATTACTCTTGCTAAAGCTGAGTCTGGGCACTGCGTTGCTGTTCTCGCCTACACAGTGCTTATTGTGATTTTCAGGGAGTATGGCAAATATGTTCTTTATCTATAATTGTTTATTTTTTCCTAGAAAAGCCTTAAGAGCTAGTAGAGGGGATCTGATGCATTCCATTGAATCAAATAATTTGATTTAGTTCACCGAAAAGATTCATTAACTGACTCACTTGATGGCTCTTTCTGTCGGTGGTGAGTGGCGATGAGTGACGGGTGCCTTTTTGAGCATTAAGTGATTCTTTTAATCCCTGCATCCGGTTATGCCTACTGTAAAGTAGGTGAAAAACAGTATGTGAAAATCTGACCTCATTATAAAATGCACTTTAAAAGTGTAGTTATGTGTGTAAAGAAACAGTCATAAAAGTATACTCTTTTTAAATTACTTTAAATTAAAGTGCACATTTGAGTGCGTTTCTTTTCAATGGGGCTTTGCTTTGGAAACTTGTTTTCGGAAAAAAATACTGTTTTTGAGTGCACAAAAGTTACTTTGCCCTTAAACATACTCTATAATTGAACAGCTGAGGGAATGCTTGTGAGATCACACTTTTCCATGTAATTACGCATTGGCTTCATTTATTCATATTAAACGCTTAGGTAATTTCCACTGGAATGATCTCGGTGAGTTTAGCGGTTGCGCATGTTGCAGTAGTGTACGAGGTGCACAATTCTCTCTACCCCGAATCATCTGTACTGTGCATCAGCAGACAGCTGTCCTTCATCAATATTAACTGATTTGCATGACTACACAGCCCCCCCTGTGGCCTGGAGGATGCCCCTGTGGAAACACTCGTACCCTTCTGCATCGGGTTTGCATCCTTAGCTTAGTCCCACCTGCTGATACCATCATAACTTATTCATTAAACACCTGCTAGTGTTTGATCCTCAGAGGGGGAGCTTGCCGTCATTGCTTACTATTCACCATCTTTATTTGTTCCCTTCTTCTGACTTAATGTCTCATACTTTGCAGAGCTCCAGCTCAGGAGGGTGATGTAAATGTATCCCACTCAGACGGGTATTCATTTAGTCATTCAAAAGCGGACTGGGCCTCTGACTGCATGTAATTCTAAAAACCTCATTATCCTCTTTGCACGGCTCCCGTTTCACATTCACCTGCCGCTCTCTCAGGGATGCTCCTTTCAACTGCGTAGAATTTTGCAACAAGATGGTTCGCCTCTGTGATACATTTGAAATATTTCCATCTTTCCATGGAGAGGTGGTGAGAGTGGTGTAATGAAATTAGAGAGTGCAGAGACTTGGCAAATTTGTCAGCGTTGTGGCTGAGTTCAATTACAGTAGGTCTGATTTCTCGTGTGGTTTAATTAAAACACAGACGGTGGAATGGGGAGCGGATCTGGAGAGACAGGGATAGCTGCGGGTTGGGTGAATGGGCATGCCGAAAGGTAGGGGCATGCTGAAAGGTTTCTCATTGGTGAAAGGAGCTTCTTGTTGACAACTGGGTTGGCCAATCAGCGTTAACCATACATAAACATCCGCTGCTTTGCATAAAAAAACACATCCAAGCAGGGCCTGAAATTAACACTCGGCAAGCGGCAAATGCGACTAAAGAAAGGCGTTGGTGAGTATATGAAACGATGTCAATCGCCAGTTGGCCGGCAGAGCTGGGTAGATTACTTACAAATTGTAATCAGATACTGATTACAAATTACATGACACAAATTGTAGTTAGTAACGTAACCCATTACATTACACATTTAAGGTAATGTAATCTGACTACTTTTTGATTACTTTTAGATTACTTTTGACTAAACTCATTTATCACATTGATTTCAATAGGATATTCTTGTACCATATTGATATAAAAATACAAAGAAAAAGAAAATACATTCCATACTTTGTCAACAACATGACGTGCATTAAATATTACTTTAAGTCAGGGTTTCCCAGACTGGGGTTCGTGAAGGAGGGGTTCTTGAGTTTAATGAAAAACTATTATGTAATTAAATCATAAAAATGTAACATTTGAAATAAATAATTTTAAAATAAAAAGCAATCAAAATAAAGCAAAAGATAAAAATATATATTTTATTTGTTTACCTACATGTCATTTGACCATTAACTGACATTAGAGAACCGTGAACCTAAATGTATCATTATTATTATTATTATTTTACTGGCCTAACTTATTGACCTAAAATCTCAAAAAAGTTGGGGAATCCCTGCATTGCATGTTAATATGAAATTTAGTGAATTTGTACATTTTAATGTGTTTGAAAGACAAAAGCCTTTCAAAGAAAATTGACTGAGTGATAATTCAAATAATAATTAATTAATTAATCAGGATTAATAAATCAAAGTCAGTTTTTGCTTTTCCAAAAAAAACTGGATATTCAAAGGGGGAAAATCAGGAGTTGATTAGATATGCAAAACACTTTTTAAAAGTGAATGATTTCTGTAAATCCAGTGATCAACTGTTGGCCTTTTTTTAATTTATTGATATCCACATGACTAGTGGCTGGTCTGTCTGTGCAGTTCCACAAACCCGTAAGATCTTCTGAATGTATATAAGCAGTAGATATTTTTAGAAAGAAAAATTTCAAAGATAAAAAAAAGAAGTAGTGTGGAGAATCAATGAATTATCAATAATTTACTGCCATTGTGGGAATAACATGTAATCAATAATAAAAAATAAATAAATAAAAAAAAAAATAGTCTGATTAAGAGTATTTTAAAATGTAATCTAATTACAAGTACTTAATTTTTGGAATCTGATTACGTAATCCAGATTACATGTAAATGGTTACTACACTCTAAAAAATGCTGGGTTAAAAACAACCCAAGTTGGGTTGAAAATGGACAAACCCAGCGATTGGGTTGTTTTGACCCAGCAGTTGGGTTCAATTTTTGCCCAACCTGCTGGGTAGTTTTATTTAACCCAACAATTGTTTACAAATTACTATATGTCTGGCTTAAAATGAACCCAAAATAGGTTGGAAATTAAACATCAGACTCATAATTACTAGAGGCAACAATAATAATCAAAAAGATGAGCATTTATTAATAAGCAATTTAATAAATGTTTATTGTTTAAATATTATTCAAAAAAAGTATTAATAAATGTTTGTTTATTAAACATATTAATAAATGTTAATTTCCAACATATTTTGGGTTCATTTTAAGCAAGAAATACAGTAATTTTTAAACAATATTTGGGTTAAACTACCCAGCAGGTTGGGCAAACATTTAACCCAGCCGCTGGGTTAAAACAACCCAATCGCTGGGTTAAAACAACCCAATCGCTGGGTTAAAACAACCCAATCGCTGGGTTTGTCTATTTTCAACCCAACTTGGGTTGTTTTTAACCCAGCATTGTTTAGAGTGTACCCAGCTCTGTTGGCCGGTAACATTTTTATGAATTCTAACAATGTTCGACATTCGACATCTAAAATTTTGGTGTCGTGACTTTCATGGCCGGTAAAAAAATATTTATGGCCGGTAAATTGGCAGGTGTGGCAAAAAGTTAGTTTTAGGCCCTGCATCCAAGCATAGATCTAAGCTGGTGCAACAATAGCAAATGTTAATCATCTTTAATGCCTACTTTGCTCCACAGCGCCTCACCCTGCACCCAGCTCTCTTTTGTGCTACGAAGTACCCCGTATGTCACACATACAGTTGCACAATGGAGCTGTCACCAGTAAGGGGTCTCTAAATAGCATGTTCTGCTTCATTAGTTATAGTTAACATTTTTGATGAGGGTTTGCACAATGCAAGTAGAACTGTTTTGTCCTCTGAAACTTTCAGAGAAGAGATTTAAATGGCCAGCCAGAAGGAACTAGAACGTGTGGGTGAGATGTGAACAATTTAAAGTCCATTTTTGCTTTTCCGAAAGAAACTGGATATTCAAAGGGGGAAAAGACATGATTTAATCCACTGAGAGTAAATTGGTTAGAGATTAAATTTATCAAGTGATTTGTGACTTTTTATGCTTTCTAAATTTCAGAAAATGTTTATTATTCACTTGATGATTCACAAATTGGTGTAATTTACACAACGCAAATGATGGCTCATCTTAGCACCACTCTCAGAAAGAGCAAATCTAAATTAATTGTGAGAATCCAGCAGACAATCTTCACATTAATGTTGAAAATTAATGCCCTTAGAGGTTTTGAGAAAGCATGATCCAAACAGAACAAAAACTGACTTATTGCAAGTAAATTAAAAAGAGGAAAAATATGACTCTGGCATCACTTACGTTGAATGTCAATAGTGACACTGGTCTCTTTCCCGTTGGGCACAGCCTTGTTGGATGCCCGACAGATGATCTTCTGCCCAGATTCGATGTTGGAGGCTGAAATGTAGAGGGTGCTTACGGTGCTCTCCCTTCGCCCATCTCGAAGAAGAGTCTACAGGAAAAGAATAAAGTAGCTCAATTGGATGGGAATGATCAACACTCCTAAACACAACCTTAAAGGATTCTGTCAGACGCTTCATATATAGAACCTTTTAGGGGTTCCCATAATGGGATCATTTTATGGACTTAGTTTTAATTAATAAGTTTTGTTTTCATTCATATTTCATTTTAATTAAATTTAAAGAATTAAACAACTTTTTTTATTGAAATAACCCATAAAACATGCAATCATTGAAAACATTTCTCCTTATATACAACCTTTTTACCATGAAGGATTTTTTTTTTCAGTTGAAGTCATGGGTGCCCAAAACAACATCATTCAAAATCAATCCCAAGGCTGGGATTAAAAAAAAGCACTTTTCCCCCCAGCTGCCCATAAGAAATGGAGACAAACAGTCAGTACTGTGCTCATGGTGTCTCTGCTCATGGACCAATTGTTTTTGGGAGAAAACAGCATGTTTGTGGGCTCCTTTGTGCAGTTTGAGAGTAAAGCTCTGGTGCATGGCATGTTGTACACCACAGAAGAAATCAATCTTCTTTTCCAGTGGTCATAGTCTGTGCTAGGCCTTGCCTGCCCAGCGTAGAGCTCCATCTGGAAGCGCTCGACAGAATCCACACTCTCTGTCACACAGCAATGACTCACAGAGAGGCAGAGAGAAAGAGAGATGCTAACCAGCATGGCCAACACAACAGTCACCACCAGAATAAATTGGCCATTGCAGCAGGCATTCGTCCTGGCTTGTGTTACAGAATAAAGAGAGAGATGCACCATGATACTCACCATTTCTTCATTTTTCATCGACTCTCAAAGCTGTTGGTTCCAAGGTTTGGGTTTGGACGCAATAGACAGTCAAGTGACCCCATACGGGCCAGAAAATTCATTAAAATGAATAAATAGAAAAACTAAAAATAAATAAAAAAATATTTTTTAAAACTAAAATCTTTTGTTTTTTTGTTTAATTTGCCAACATTTATTTGAAACTGTAAA
>RJVU01014363.1:3527830-3563344 GCA_003731715.1 Anabarilius grahami
ATATATATATATATATCAGAAGTACATCTATTACCACCAAAATGTAGCTATGCACATTGTTACATTCATGAAAGTGCAGTGCTCCGGCAAAATGTCCCCTCAGCCAACCTCCCACAGAAGCTTGTGGCCTTTTAATGCCAAAAGCACTGACTTGCGTGGGTGGCCAGTCAAGACCCCATCTGTGTCTCTATAAGACCCTGTAATAATGTCATCAGTTCTCCTAAGGAATCTAGAAGAATAATGTACTTTTGAGCCATAATAATCACTTGCTAATAATTAGTCACGTCATTGCACAGGCCAGTGATAGGGAGCTTGCTAATAGTAGTAATTACTAACTCATTTTTTTTTCTCTTTTTTGCGATTGATTTGAAATATAGTAATAAAACCTCATACACACCATCCCACCAACAGAGAGAAAAAAAGAGATGGAAAGTGAAAGAGTGTGAGACGGAAGAGAGGAGGAGCAAAAGAGGCATATATTTAAAACACACTGAGAATGTGTTATTATGGGTGCCACAAAGGTCTTGATGTCACCCTGAATCATTTCAAGATCGTCTTACTGCCTCTACTAACCATCATATCCTGTCCTCTCTCTCCACCCTCCATTTCACACGGCAGCCATTTTGAAACTGAAAGTGAGGCTCAGGTGGGAAAACCCCGGCTGCGTTCCACTCCAAATTTTTATGTCCTTCACTCGCTAACTTCCCTCCGTCTCGTGGACTCGGATGTGCGACATTGCTTACGTTGCACGAGTGCCCACTACTGGCGGAACTCGTGCATAAAGTTTAAATGAAATGCACTAAGCCCTTATTCACTTGGAATTCACTATGGAGCTGATTTAAACACGTTTTGTACTTATGAATTTGTTTTATGCACCATTCTATATGCTTATAAGTTGTTGGAGAAAATATATAAATCCTATAGGCTAGGTATGAGCTGTTTGGAGAAAAATAAAATTACACAAACGAAACAAAATATCAATAGTATAAACTTTGACTGTGAACATAAGGTAGCTACAAGTATTATGCAATTGAATCTCAACATAATTAATATATTATAGACTATTATTTGATTAATTCTGAAAATAATTAATATATCATACAAGTTAAGCTCGATCTGCTGTGACATCACAATCAAGTTGAATTGTGGGTTATAGAACTGCTTGAAGTGTACATCAGAGTAGACTCGCTGCTCAAAATCGAGGGGACGAGGGTCTGTCCATATAAAATTCCCTCATCCACTTCACGAAAGTGGACCACACTTAAAAATGGTGGCAGGGATTCCCCCAAGGGGAAGTGCTTTGGGAAGTTTGCAAGAGTGTGTGTCTAAAATTGGCGTGGAACGCAGCCCCAATCAGTAAAAGTAAACAACAATGTTCACACAGCAGCCATTTTGAATTTAAAGTTGAGGCTCAGGTGGGAAAACTTGGATCACCAAAATGGAGCTTCTACCATGATTTACTGTGTTTTTTGTGAAAAATAAATAATTTAAAAAAATGAAGAAACATCACTCAGCACTGTTCTTCAAAGGATACAGCAATTGTACACGAGATACATCAGCAATATTGAAGGTAAGCTTGTTAGCAGGTTAATAGTGTCACGATTCCTGTCAGTTCCTGGACTACACTTCCCATAATCCTCCCTGCCTGTCACATGCACACTCCACACCAATCATCATTTGCCACATACACCTTTAGCCTATTATCTGGACTATTTAAGATTCACTCACACACCACCTCATTGCGAAGTCTTGTTAACTATTGTTGCATTTCTGAGCGTTTATTATCCTGTCTCCCTGTCTGTTCTCGTTCCTGCCTGTTACCCGTTATCGACCCGTTGCTGCCTGCCTTTGATCCTTGCCTGGTATTCTGTTCTGTGATTGATATCTGCCTGTCCTGATCATTGCCTGTATCCTAACCACGACTCTGCCTGTCCCTTGCTGTTCCTGTTTGTTCCCGTTTGACCCTGCCTGTACGACCACGCTCACTTTTAATAAAGCTTTGCATATGGATCCCTGCCTGAGTCCTGCTTCGTTACAAATAGCTTAACATTGGCATGTCTGCCTTGCCCATTGAAATACATTTGTTCAAGCTATAAGGCTATTGTGTATGTGTAAGTGTATATGCAACTGGTAAAAAAAAACCTAAACCGATAGTGTTAACAAAAGCAAACCTGTGATAACTCATTTGCTGACGCAACAAAGGCATTTTAGACTGCTTCTATGAGGCTTTGAGCTCTTTTATTGTGACTCATATTTTACAGATCTCAAACCTGATTGCTTTGTATCACATGTATAGTGCTGTACCAGGTGAGCTACAGAGCAAGTTTACTACATCAGAAAAGCTGTACATACGGAGCTGGTTATGTTATGCACTGTGGTAAAAGAGTTTTGAGATCATTACAGCACAGTATTGTGCAAGGAGCCATGCAAAAATGTGTCTTTATTAATCAATAATCTGCTGCTGTTATCATAATTTGTGTGAAAATAAATAAAAGTTGTTTTACAGCCACTAGTGGCCATTTCAGCTGATAACTTCAGTGAATCTGAGTTTGTTGGTAGAGACACATTTCTCCAGTGAGCATATGATTAACATTTATGGGTAACACTAACTATATTAATACAAATAATTTATATTAATACTAATATTGCAATACTTTATATTGCAATTAATTCATTTGCAGTGTTTATATGGCTCTACTGAAGGGGTTTCACCAAATGTAGGCCATTCTATACTGTACGGCATATTGTGTTTGTCAGAGAGTCGAGCAGCTAGCGTGACGACTGTTGCTCCGGCAGACTAGGTGCTCACCTCACCAGCTGAAAGACACAAGCTGTCAGCCGCAGGATGTGTCAATGTAATATCCTGCCTGACACAGTCCGGATTGTTTCCCTCATTGCTCAGGGCCTGTCTGAAGTCATTAATCTTGAATGGGGCCTGAAACAGCCAAGGACTCAACACTTAACCAGGACCGGGCCGAAAATAGCTCCAAATTACAAATAGATAATTTCTGGTGGTGCAGCCTGGAGCGTGTCAGTTCTCCCTACAGGAAGTGAAGAGTGGAGAATACAGCTTAAGAATGAGGCCTGAGACAGAATTAGAAATGTCAAAACTAGATGTGTTTTTAAGGCACAATGCCTTAGCTGTATGTGCATGTCAAATGGGCCTGTCCCTTGTCAAATGTCAAAATCTGAAAAATAAAGTGTCTGAGTTGGCCTCATCTAGCCGTTTACTCTGTTTAAAGGTTAGCAAATGTCAGTAAACATCCTTTTGAAGTGTGCAGACAAAAATTGTGTGAAATTAAGGTTGACGTCTGGAAAAAAACAGCAGCGATTTGCTGATTAGACCTCAAGGCATACTAATACTATAATTTAGGCAACATTAGCATGCCATCGCAAAGTCCCTTAACGCGTTTTCAAAGGGAACCGTCGCTGGAAGGTGTTTCGAATCAGCGGCAATAATTGAAGACCAGCACGGCCACACATTTCGCCGCCTATTACCACATATTAATTTCACTTTAAGAGAGATAAGTGTTCTGCGGCTTTGTTTTTCCATCTCCCTCAAAAAGACTGTATAGTTCTGTCTCTGTTCCTGGGGTTAAAAGCCATTCTTTGATTAACTAATTTAATCTTGCACCTCCAGTTCTGATTAATTTCCACCATTTTACGGTGCAATTAATTAAATGCCTTTTTACTTCTCTCCTCTTCCACTTTTAATTTCGGTGGCAAAACCGCAAGAAGGTTAATTAAGAGGAGGGTGCGGTGGGGAGGGAAGAGAAGTGAAGGGGTGGAGGCAGACTGATGTTTCACGTATTAACAAAATAGGCGTGAAGGCGACAGTCAGGCTTGTGTGTCTGTGGAGCTGCTCTGCGTGCAACCGGCTTCAGCAGCATGAAGCATTTGGCCACTTTCAGTTTGATAGTAAAGTTAATTAGAACTCTATCTGAAATATTGAAATATTCTCTCATGGTGGGCATTACTATTTAAAAGCCTTCACTAATTATACAGAAATCTAAGCAGGGATGGAGTCTTGGGGGTAAAATTTAATTTGAGAGACAGATGAGGAGGGAAAGGGGAGGTTTTGAGCAGTTGTGGAGGAGGGAGAAAGAAATAGTAAATATATATGAACAGTTCAGATGCAAAAACCTCTTAGTCTGTCTGACGTTTTCTTTTAAATGAGCATTTTTTTTACCAGGTTCATGTGTTTGGGATCAGTAATTTCACTTTAATGGCATTAAAAAGGTTATTAGTCAGTTATTGAAACGCATTATTTTCAAAAATGTCACTTCAGTCAATTCATTGGCAATTAACACATTTGACTGTCTTTTGCTGCAAAACCAAGTCCTGTGTGATTTGTTTTGCAAAAACCTCTAAGTAAAACGTCTTGCTACTCACGCAATCCTGTCATTGCCAATGTAACGTTGGACAAAACATGATAAAAACTTACAGCTTGGCAATTGAAAGCCAGCTCATACACACAATGTCATTCATCTTGAAATCATATGATTCGATTCACGTCTTCCGATTGGTTCTTCTGTGGACTTAGAGGCTTTGCTGGCAAAGGGAAGTGGTGTTTAGCAGTTTCTGCCAACAAACCGGTATTTCTGATTGGGTTGACGCTGGGATTTAGCGGATCTGAAGCGAAATTATACGATGAACGTATACTATGTGCGGAGAGCATACACTCAATGTTATTTTCGACGGAGGTGGCGTTTAGCGGCTTTTGCATCTGAACTCATATATATATATATATATATATATATACATATACACACACACAGAGCTATATATATTAGCTATGCCAGTCATTCTGCTAACAAGTGGCTAAATTGGACTACAGAGTCATTACGCCGAACAGGTAAGCTCAGTCCGCCTTTACATCCTTGTTGTGCTTATAATCATGTTCTTACAAACTATTTTAACTCAAACTTTCAGGCACACAGATAAAAACTGAAAGAGTTGTCGGAAGATTAGTGGTGGTGATGTTAAAGTCGAGTGGCCATGGTATAGTTGTTTATACTTCTGGTGAATGTATTAATGTGTTAATTTGCGCAAATTATCTTGATGGAGCATACATTTATGTAGATCACAGAGCTTATTTTTTTGTGATAATCCAAAAGCCTATGGAAAAATCCTATTGTTTTTTTTTCTTCTTTTTTTTGTCGAGGGAAACAGTTTGAAGCTATCTTCCGGGTTGGCCTACAAATTAACGTCATCCCTGCACCACTCTTTTGGCTTTTCACTATTTTGAGAAAACATAAATGGGTGCTGTCCTTCTTTCTAACTTTATTTTAGATTTCACATATCACAAGCATATTAAAAAAAATTATAATAATTGAATAATTTTGTTTAGGAGAGCCTTTAAGGTACTTTAGCTGTGTTAGTGGTACCAAAAGACAATTTGGGTTATGCAAGACCAGCCGTAACACATTGTGCATCGAAAACAAATTATAGGAAGTCCTTCTAAAAAACGAACCGGAAACTCATTCTGAATATGAAACCCTTGTTATTAGCGACACCGGTGGCCATTAAGTGAACTTCAGCAGCAACTTATTGCTCGTGCAAACGTAATGTACAAGAGACTGAACGTGATTAAATGCCCCAAGATACTCACGGCAAAGTTCATTTTTCTTCTTTGCTTAGAAGAAGTTGGAAATAACTTTGAAGCGATATACTGTTATCGGACATCCATTGAGACATTTAGATGTGCGGTGCGCTTTTCTCTCAGTAACACAATAAACACAACAATAATGACGGCGTGTCACCGGCATCACGTCTACAGATGAGGTACTTAAAACTACACTATTATGACAGCTTGATTATAAAGTATATTTGACATTATACAGACTATATAGATCTGGCTTTTAATTAATCCCTTTTCTTTGCATGACACATTGACATTATCCTGAACATTTTATAAGCATTCATTTCATATGTCATAGAAGGGGGAAAAAAGCCTCTTGGGAGTGTGTAAACTACACATACTTTTGATTTTCCCGGCAAAAGCCTTCCGAGTCCTTCACACACAAATCAGTCTACATGCTTTCATAGATAACCTAGGAAGTCAGGGAAGGTCTCGATTTTTAAGTTTCGTTACAAGCTGTTCACACATTGGCAATAAAAAGCAATTAATACATGAAAATTCGTACTTACAGCCCCTTTAAAATTTTGCACACTTGGCAAACTCTTCAAAATGCTGACCTGATTTGAATTTGCTCCATCCCTTCCGTGTGCTGCTTTGCCTTTGTTGTGCCTTATCGTCACATCTACAACACCTCTATCTGTGTTTTACTGCAGCTCATCAAGTAATGACATTCAGAGGCCATTAGAAAACTAGTAATGGAAGAATGACAGACTAGTCATTGGAATTATTAAGTCTCTCCGATAGCAGAAATGTCAGTCCAATAGAAAGACATATTCACTGCATTCTTCATACAGACATTGGCCTTCATTTGTCCCGATTATGAGCCTGATGAAGGGGGAGTGTGAGAATGTTTCCGCTCGTCCCATTCTCCATTATTCAGACAAAGTGATTGTGGCTTAATTGACTGCATTGCTTTTTAATAACATGAATAGAGATATTAGAAAGCTCAACTGCCTACATCCATCACAATGCCCTGTCCCTCACACCCGTCACTGTACCAACCGCAAAAAAAAACGAGCACTCGTCCTTCGACTACCGGTGCCTCCCGTAGCGAGTGTGCTGATGGGGCAATATGACATTCACTTATACCAGCTAAATCAATGGTGTTTATCTGCTCTTTAGAAACAGCCAATAATCCGATCAGCTAGAAAGAGGGGGTAGCCTTAGCATCAGCCAAGTGGATCTTGCAAGCACTCTTTATTTATATGTGCTGCTTTATTTATATTGGTGCTGCTTTCTGCCTCAGATTGACCCCAGCAGAAGATCGGAAAGGCAAGCTTAAATATTATTAGTTTTATTAACAGCAATATGACACATGGATTTGGGCTTGATCACGTATCACGTTCAAACATCAGCTGTATAGAAGAGGGGAAGAGGAACGTTCAAGGAAAAAATTATTCGGGGAAAACAATATGGCTTTGCCTTATCTTGCCATCTGTTTATTTGTGTTGACACATTTTGCAGGGTAAGGAGGACAAACATGTCTCTGTCATTTCAGTTAGAGGCTGGATTTCCAGGGATTTTCTTCCAATCAAATGGAGCTAAGGGCTAAAGCGAATGAGTGCAGATGGTGCAAGCAATCATGACCACAGATGGCTCTCACGACGAGTGGCCATTTCATATGAAATTG
Organism: Anabarilius grahami; assembly: GCA_003731715.1. Lineage (NCBI taxonomy): Eukaryota > Metazoa > Chordata > Actinopteri > Cypriniformes > Xenocyprididae > Anabarilius > Anabarilius grahami. The sequence continues at coordinate 3,535,102 of RJVU01014363.1, forward strand.
AAGAAAGCCGCCTTATAGAGTATTCTTTTGCCTCAAAAAGAATTTAACTAAACTAAATATAGAATGTGTTGATATATGCTTAAACGTGCTGTATACAATGTTGTAGCCTACCTTTATTTTGGGGAAATAAATGGATTAAGCGTAAAGTCGGCATGAAATGAAAATTCATCTGTTTTCTAAATGCATGTTAAATACTATTAAAAATGTTTTGGATAAATGGATGAACAAATAAATAAATAATGAACCCAACAGTTTGCATAATTTTTTTTTTGAGTTATGACAACTTAATTTATGTTCAACCAACAAGCTACAGTGAGTTAGAGAAACTTGATAATTTGTAGCATAAACACACATTTTTAAGTTGATTACTCAAAAATAATTGAAAAGTTGTAGCCCTGGAACCAATTAATCTTATTTATTTCAGTTCAAATCAACAGCTATAATAGTACATGCCAACATAACTTATTTAACATGTATATTTAATGAACAAGTAAGATATTATTTGTCACAGGCATTAGCGCAGTCATTGCTTAAAAAGTCAATGTAGTGTCATGTATCTACTCTTCGATACAACGATAACCACAAAAATTTCAACATTACAGAGACTCTTGTCAAACATATCAGCATTAAACTCTAACAGATCATTCCCTTCACTAAAAACAAATAAATTAACACTTAATTTAAAAAAAATTCTTCTTATCCAGTCCCTAATTTCTGCCTTATGTTTCATTTAAAAAAGAAAGAAAGAAAATGACCTTGTCATTTTCAATCAAAATATCATAAATGGATCTTTTGCCTCTACTTTTTAGTGCCACGCCCACATTACAACATCCAATCAACAACCGATGGATGGAACCAAGTCCCCACCCTACATTTATTTCTTTTTATTTCGACATTCTCTTACTGTCAGAAGTACATCAAAATACAGAAGAAATGATCTGCCACTATTCTGGTTATTATAAAACAATTGCAAAAAGTGTGCGGGAGGTTTCAAAAACATTTAACAAATTATTTGGTTAAACATTTTCTTAAAAAGGTTTTACTGATTGAGTCATTAATGACATGTTTCTATATACACATCTTATACTCTTACAGGGGCTATATATATATTACGTTGACCGGGAGGGGACATGTTCAGTTCACTTAGCTTTGTCGTGGCCATGTCATATTAACTTGTGGGAAAGTGATAATATGTCACGGCCACAAGATAATTTTGTCAAGGTAACGACATACTTATGTTGTTATGTTTCTTATCTACTTTTGATGTGGTGAACCAGTGGCCAATAACATATGTTTCAATTTACCATGATTAGTACACACCCCTCAGTCCTTACCTTAGAGTACATGGCTCCATTCAGCACTTCCCCATTTCGGATCCAGATGATTGAGGCAGCGGGTTTGGCATTGTCTGCGTGACATGTCAGATTGACAGGGTCACCCGCTCTCAGGCTCACCACAGGCCCTCCGATGATGACTGGGTCGTCAGGTGGAACTACACAAGAAGGAAAAGAGAAAAAAATGTTGGGAGATCTGCCAAGATACCAGGTCTGCACTCAAAATTCAGAGATTTCAATATGAACTTGTGCTACAACATGAACCCCTGAGCTGTAAGATTTTCTTCTGGGAAACGCTAGACTTACACAACATATGAAGGTTATTGAGTCACTTCCAGTGCCTGCACATATTAATTGCAACCTAGGCTCATTGGAAAACATGCCTCTACCTACATTTTTTTTGCAAAACTCCAAAAAATCACTGCAGTTTCTAGCTGAAATAAACATAATAACAGGCAGTAAAACACTAACAATGTGTGATTACAGGGCGGATTATCGATTAATGAAGACTCTTTATGCGCAATTTCTTTCACAATACTGTTATGACCTGGAAACACTTTTGCCATAGTGAATTATTTGTAAACTAATACATTTTGATACGTTTGCATCACATAACCAACTCCATATGTTTGGCTTTTGCTCTTCTGGCTGTAGCTCACCTGGTACAGCATTGCACTTGTGATGCAGAGTCACGATAAAAGAGCTCATAGATATTTAGAAGCATGCAAGCTAAAATGACATGGTTGCTTCAACAGGTTGGGTTTGGTGTAGATAGGTTATTTTCAAACACAATAGAGCATTAACCTTTTAGCGCCACTCACTAGACATTTCATTTCCAAACTGCAGAGATACGTGTTGTGTATGAACCAACCAAGTAAAACGTTGGCACAGTCATGTTTATCTGTTCCTGAGAAATTTGAGCCCACTTTAGTGCCACTCACTGGACTTTTGACTGTCACAAAACATGCTAGAAGCAATGTAATATCATTTTTGCAAAAATATCACCACAGGCACATGTTTTTCACAAGCCTGGGTAGTTTAATTTAGATCATTTCATTTGATGTACACGGTGAGAGAAAAGCTGCAACTGGAAAACAATTTTCTAAAATCTTACACTATTCTGAACTAAACGGTGTGGGCCGAGCATTAAGGTTTGATCACAGTAGAGTGGTTTAATTTTATCTGCATTTAAAGAGAGCAGGTGCGATTTGAGCGAGGAGCAGGCGAGTGTGTATGTGGAGCGTATGTAATAGCGGCATGGAAGCGAAATAGCAAGTGAGGACTGAGGGGGCGTAGAGGCAATCTAAGAGCAGCCAGGAGACATTGTGTGAGGGCCGTGAAGACCAGAAGAAAACAACTTCATGAATGGCACTGATTACTCTCTCTGTTTAACACACACCCAAACCTGATCATCCTGGGTTTTATTCAAACTCCAGTGAATTATTGATCGCCCTGCATGCTCATTACTGAACAGATCTGGGGCAAGAGAAAATCAAAGTTAGTAAGCAGCTGGCAGAGAAAGTAGAGAGAGAGAAAGAAAGAGAAAAGGACACAATAAGAGGAGGTCACGGCAAAGAGAAAGATAATTACAGTCAAGGGGTTGTTCAGAATTGTACGACGCTGAGGTCTTTAATTAGGCTGAAAAAAGAAAGCTGCTCAATCTTTGCTTACACTATTAAAAGTGTTCAATGAGTACGTTCAGCTGTGCACACAAACAATATAAATTATTCCCACAGATGAAATTTTAAAGATCTGGAACTGGAGAAAAACTCAGAGAGGATGACAAAGCCTTATGTACGCTGTGCAGTTTCTTCATGTTTTGTGTAATTGCTGATGGTCAGGTTGTACGACGTGACTCCATGTGCGATCCTGGGTAAGGTAAAACTCTGAAACATCAACTGTCATTTATGACTGACACTTTCAAGTCACAGTCGGTTTCTGAGCGAGCCTCAGTTCTCTGACACAGTTGATGGGTGGGATGTGTTGTACGTTAGGGATTCTAGGTCTGGCACCACTAAACCACAGTAGCTAGGTTTCTATCCAAGTTACGAGTGTAATTTAATAAAAAAATCCATTCCATGTGCTAAAGAAAACAAATTTGTCCCTTATGGGAAAATTGGTGCAAAACAGAAATGAAGTTGTATCGACTGGGGAAGCCACAGTGGCTCTTATTAAATACAATCAATTATTTGATGTTTTGTGACAGTCTCTGGCATTTCAGAATGATGAGACAAACATGTTTGGGCAAATTATTCCGTCAGTCGTATGACTTTTTTGATACGTATTTAGGGATTTATACAGCGTTTCCACTGTATTTTATGTGCATGTCTTAAATAAAGTGAGTGCATAAATCTAATCAAGTGAGCATGTATGTGCATTTTGGAAATTTTATTTGCATATTTCCATCCAGCATTTGTTTTAATGTAATATCCCAGAATTCACATACATATTTGTGAAATGGAAAGCTGTACTATTGCTATACTGACTTGTGCCTACATTCAGACCAACCACATCCTCCTCATTTCCTCCCTCAAACTAAAAATACAAATAATAGAATGAGGATTGATAACAGATTCATCTTTTTCTTTAAACTTATTTGTAATTGATTTCTTGCCTATGAAAGCAGTAATTGCTATGGTGAGACTCTAGTCATAATGAAAATTAAATAAAATCCATTTATTTTTGCAATTTTGCAAACCTCAGATCTAGCAGATATATTTATGTCAAGGAAAACTGTTTTTGTTTGCCGGTTGGAGGTCTGATTTTTCTGTCGCAGGCTCAAGTATAGATCTCTCAATAGATAAAAATGCACAGTAGGATTGCTTCACTTCAGGCTTTTTACAGGCAGTCTTGACTCTTTCTTGACCCGTGAAGATGGTTATTGTTGATATGTATTAGCTTTCGCATGAGGGTCCATTTTAAATGTGACAGATTTAATTATATTTCTGAGTTAGATGTCCTTGGTAGGGCAGATACTTTATTTTAATGTGTTTAAAGGCATTCAGATTAAATTATTTTTTGTTAGTAACTTTCTCGGTGTGGATGATCATTGCAGAGCAGGGCAAAGATGGAGAAACACTTTTTTAAAATCATATCAGCTAAATCGCAGCTCCACTTTAATTAAGAGGAATTCCTGGGTCATATTTTGTTGATCCTGGAATAACATTCCTGTCTGAAAATGTAGTCCTTACCATATCCCTACCCCTAAAACTAACCCTACCCATAAGTAATTCCTAAAATCAGAGGGAAATGATGGGTGAATAACACTGATGAAGAAGCACCTAACCCTGGTTGTAAGCCTAAACTTGACATAAACTGTACACTTGCCCCTCAGATCTGATTGATTGATTGATTGATTGATTGATTGATTGATTGATTGATTGATTGATTGATTGGAATCTTGTTACAGGATCAACAAAGATGTTGATCCAGGAACATGTTGTACTTGGTGAAATCAGGTTCTGCATTTCTCTTTGCAGACCTCATCATCTCAGAGCCTTACACCGTTCATCTGCCATAGGCCTGTCACTACTGATGGCTGTTCCCATGCACTACAAATGACACTGATCATTAAAGGAAGGAGCTGTTATTTCGGGCTGTGGCGCTGAGGTTTTTGTCAGACATTCCCTATCTAATTTCAGCTCTCCCAGACACTCTTAGTCTGACAGCAGTACAAAGGGCAACCCTGTAGCCATGCAAGCCATCATCATTACCGGCCTGTTTGCAAACTCTGCTTCCCCTAATGGCTTCAAATTAGCGCTTTACCGCAGTCTCTCAATAGATTTCTCATGAGTCGGTCAGCAGCTCGGATTGATCGCTCCTTTTTAATTACTGGCCAGTGGGTTGCAATTCTTCCACCCTCCACTTGGCTGGGAAAGCCTTAATCCATAATTCTGTCTTTCTATCCTGATATATTGCCTCTTAGCGATCTCTCTTTTACAGTTTGAATGAATTCTGTCATTCACACATCATTTCTTTCCTTGAAACACAAATCATTTTAGATTTTCCTAGGTGACTGAAGACTGATGCTGTCAAGCTCCAAATAAAGCAGCATGAAAGCACACTGAAACTAGTAAATACAACAAATTTTCTATGTCTTCTGAAAACTTTTTATGAGAAACGAACACATATTATGTCAAATCGTTGATGTAAATCCTGCCACATCATATGCATTGTGTCATATTCAACTAAGTTACATCGGAAGAGATTTTGAGCCTAAATGTTAAGCTATTATATGGCTTGAGAAATCTTGTAGAAATCACTGTTATGTTTTATTGTGCTTTTTGTCATTTCTGAAGCTTTTTTGCTTTCATTTACTGTCATTGTATTGGAAAGAAAACACCAGCACGTCTCCTTTTTTGCTGCATGGATGAAAGAAAATCTTGGAACAATGTGAGCATGAGTTAATGATGACAAAAACTAAATTTTGGAGCAAACTATCCCTTCATTGTGCTCTGATTTATTGGTTGGACATAACACACAGACCTATATCGTTGTTTCACAATGTCATGACATGCGAACTGAGAGTGGAGTTTATTAAAAAGCAAAAATTATCACTGAACAGAGGAGCAATTTCACTGTGTTATTTTAGGTCTACTAAGTCCAGCGTATTTTCAAAAAACATTATAAAAAATTATACAAATAATAAAAATAAAAACAAAAAATCTGTAGCCAGAAACAAGACCTGGCTCAAAGTGACAAGACTCTTAACTTGTAGGATGCGTCTGAAGAAAACAATAAATAACATGCAGGCAAATGGATTTGCAATTAACCAAATGGACTGAAACATTGGCTCAATCAACTGGGGACCTTGAATTTCAGCAACAAGCTTTTTAAATCAACTGAATGGGTGATGTTTCAGTTCCAAGAGCTAAAAGGAAGAACATGAGAGAGAGAGAGAGAGAGAGTGAGAGAAATCTCTTTTATTCTCCAGAGTGGGTTTGATGCTATAGTAATTGCAGAGGAAGAAATTTAACTTCATTTACAGTGGGCTTCTATGGCAGTGGCTTAGCAGGTTGAGTTATTGACATCAAAAACAAGATTGTGGAAGAGTGAGGTGATATGGCCTGTAATCCAGCTTCTGGGACGGGGGAAAGCAATCTGTTGGGAACCGAATGGGTGAGGTGGTGTTTTGCCTCCACTGACGTGTCTGGCACAACAATGAGGCCCGTCTGTTTCAGCAGCGGCTGCCGTCACCTGCTCACGCGGCTGCTACGGGCTGTGATAGATAGATCAGCAACGAAACAAGAAAGAAGAGGAAGTGTAATGGAAAACATGCCAGGAATGGAGACAAGTGACATACGTGGCTCACTGGCCCAAATCAAAGCTCCCTTCACAGCGCTGTCACTAATGTGTTGCTTTGCGGGAGGCAGAATTCAACGCTGATCCATATTCTCCATCTCTTGCTCTCTCCATTTCTTTCGCTTCTCTCCATTTGGCAGAGTCTTTACGGGTACGGTTTCAACGGCTCGATGCATGAGTGATGCCCAGCCAGATTGCCAGAGTTAAAGCAGAGTGGAGTCGGGGGTTGGGAAACCAAAGGTGATGGAAAGAAAATAAGATTTACCTTTGAATAAGCATCAGAGTGTGCAGGAAATAGAGGTGCTGGGGCACTGGCGGTTAGCGTGGGCTGGGTTTTGGCGTGACCACTACAAGCAGACTCGTTTTGTTTTCTGAGAGCATTGTCATGGCCTCTGACTATAGCAGTAGGTTGGAAAAGAGAGGAAGTTATGAGACACGGTTGGGTACCTCAAGTTGAAGAGGTGTGGTGGGGTCAGATTGTAAATAGGTGGTGGTTGGAAGCTGGTGAAGTGTTTATGATGGTGTGGAGATGACAATGAGGCAGTAAAAATACTCTTGCTGAAAAGTAATAATAGTAAATAAAAAAAATAAAAAAAACATCATAAGACTTTGAAATTGGCTATTGTGGTTCCTACAATGCTAGTAACTAGTTGTTCGGTCACTAGAAAGAAGTAAACTTAACAACAAGGCAGACGACACCAAAAAAAGCATACGGATGAATGATGTACGGTATAAGAGTGTATATGATAATGAAAAGGAAATGTCTTTAAAAAATCAAGTGTTTTAAATCTCCTTTTAACATTTGTATCCATGGTTTCATTTGGTAAAAAAAAACAAAACAAAAATGTTTTTTCTGAACTTAAAATGTCATGTGTTGTAATTATCAAGTACAAAGTAATTTTCCTTACATATGTCCTTACAACTTGAATATATGCTAATCATCTTTTAAATATATGCTAATCATCATTTAACGTTTTTTAATATTTAAATATCATGTCTTATTAATTCATAAAAATTCTTAAAATGGTCAAATTATCATATATTTGAAACCATATATGTTGACCTCTACATATAGTAATAATGGTCTGCAGGGGTTGTGAAATCACTTCCTGTTTGATTGATTGATTGATTGATTGATTGCATGTTTCTGTATGTTGACTGCACTTTGAATTGGCAGATAAATATTTTTTCAAATAATAGTTAGCAATAAAGCAGTTTAGTTTAAATAATTTGTCCCCTACAATATAATAATAAATTATATTGGGGGGAGTCAAAAGTGTCTCTTACTCAACATGTCAATGTGAATTACATCACAGAAACGTTGACAGTTTGACGTTTGTAAGTAACAGAACATCTGTACAGCGTCTCGTCTGTCATTCAGGTCACAGGAGTGTGTTTGCAGATGTGTCTGAGGTCACAGCCCAGCAGGGTGGAACTCCCAGCAAAGCTAATCGTCCGTTTAAATAACATCTGCTTGAATTTTGTGCACAGTTACATGTGCAATAGTTCAAACACAATGGTACATAAACCAGCTATTTAATCAATTTTGTCTCTAATATTTGATTTAGTAAGAATCATCTTTCAACAAACATGCGCGCAAACACAGACTGGTTTTATGGGATTTGGAAAGCTCTGAATGTTTGCCAACAACTGTTGGTTCAAAGAACAAAAAAGTTGCATTGGCTTTGTTGTTAATTTGTTTCTTAAGTTCTTTTACTTGCAATTCAGGTCAAAGTTTCCAACTCAATGTTTATAAGAATGGTTTGTTGATCTAATAAGGGATGAAACATTGTACTTCTAGGTTTGGCATGATTGTTTGCATTTGATTCATATTTAGTCAATTTAAAAGCATCATCTCTTGTGGAAAAAGAGATTAAATGAAGTTTGGTGGTGTTCAGGGCATTGCACTTGGAAATGAAATCTGGATTTGAATTGATGACCTTTGTTTATCTTCATAAGACTATAAGCAGGACGTTTTTGAAAAGATGTTGAGCGGTTGCATCTTGTGATTTGCAATTAAAAGTTAATAATCTCCATGCCTCGAAGCTGTTTATCAAATCATAGGCTAAGACTCTGAGACTTCCAAATGCGAAGTAATACAGATTCCAAGTGTCTTCACCTATTTATTTTTCCCGCAAGGACACTTGATCTTCCATTAGTTATGAAATCATAATTATTAATTTGTGCGAAAGGGAAGGAGAAATGAGTGGGGTAGATTTAGCCCTTGCATCTTCCAAAGATTTAATCCCTTGAAAAGCAAATATTTTCTAATGGGCAATTTCAGAATTTATAAGATAACAGAATATAAGATAATCTGGCAAACTTACTTTTTCTTGTAGGGAAGAGCAATGAGAATCATTAACAAGACAATTAGAAAGAGCAAAATTGAGTTAAAGTTGGGGTGAAAAAATCAATTGCCAGAAGTACAAATGTTTAAGAGGTTTGTAGAAAATGATAAAGACTTTGCAAAACACTCAAAGCTTTCTGAGCCCCCATGCAGAGGAGAAGAAAATGCATTCAAAATCTTTTTGACGAGCTCTGTCCCTGCTGTCCCATTACTCTGCTGTCCTTTTTCACCTGGGCTGAGATGTTGAGGGGATGTTGAGGGGACCCGTGAGAAGACAAGGATGGTGATCTTTTAGAGTGTATATAATTAGCCCACAGGGCAAGGTAGCAACTGCTAAAAGAATCCCTTTTTCTTCATAACTAATTCTGAATAAGTGACCTCTTGAGGTCAACCCACAAAATCCCAGAGTTCTGCAAAGGTAGAGTTCAAAATTCAAGGGTATGGCTATAGTGAGCAGATTTTACCATCTCGTGTCACGGCGGACATGATGATACAAGTTTCTCTTTGATGACCCCTTCCCCCCAAGCTTTCCCCAAGTTTTTCAAGCAAGCAACCATAAGTGGTTGAGAAATTTTATATTCAGGATAATTCACAGTTGGGATTCAGTTTTCTCCACTTTCAAATGCTTGATCAGATATCAAAGCTTCTTGCGGGATTGGTTGATCCAGGCTATATGGGGAAGTCTGTAGAGAGTACACCTGCCCTAACCTCAGCCTTCAGTCGGTATGTGAGGGAAGGCTGAGTCATGAAGCGAGGGGCTGAGGGACCACTTCAGCTGTCAGGTAAGAAATACTGGGAAGACCGGGAGTCACACTCCCATTCCTGTCATCACCGCTGCACAAACCAGGCTTCTTGACATTGTAAAAGACAGCCCAGAGATCACTCTGCTACAGAGCTTGCATATATTACAAGCACAGGTTAGAGGATCTGGTCACCTTTTTTCTTTTTTTTTTTTTCTTTTTCCTGAAACCTTGAGGCTTATTATAGGTGTTACTGATGGCTAAATATTGGTGGTCATGTGTTCAAATATATTCCTTTCACTGACTTCTAAAAGTATTTTCGGAATTAGTTTTTCCAGCTTAGTTTGTTAGTCTTTATTATTGGGGAGGATGTTTTGAGTTCTGGAAGTTACAGTATGTTTTCATAATACAATGAACTGTTTTTATCTCATAAGATCAAGGAAATTATGATAGAGCATAATATGATCCTTGTTTAGCCCCTTGAAATTAACTATTGAATAGTCACAAAGCCACTAGCCCCATGGTGACCAACTTGACAGGAAATTAAACTAGACTGGGATGAACTTGAGGTTCTTGGTTTTGAGTTTGTGGTGGATAATTGGCGTTATCAGTGCCCATTGAGGCAGTTCTAAAGCAGTACTAATTAAGGCCCAATTAATAATGACCACAGCAGGAGATAATCATGATAAACAAAACAGCCTGTGCATCATCGCTTTCGATTAATTTCCTCCAGTCAATTCAACAATCAAACATATTTGCAGGTTGACATTGGTGAATGATGTTCTGGTCATAAGGTGGTTGTGATACTGGTAGTAGTGGGATTTAGGTGACTATTTTGTCTATGTTAAGTGCTTGTAATAAGCAAATAAGTCATTTGTAAAGGAGAGCAGCAGAGAGAAACCGCAGACCAGCGTAATTTGTCTTCTTTCTTCCTCTAATTTCCCTCACTACATCCTCCCATGCAGGTCATTATTTTAACTTTTCATTAGTGGAGATCAATAAAGCAAATCACATTCCGGCTGGCGAGCACATGTGCTCCGTGGCTTACCCCACCTCTTCCATAACACCACCCCAATCCCGACCTCACTCACTGCTCTCCCAGTAACCCGCAGTTTTGCCCACTGGTGCGGGGAAGAACTATAACTCGGTGGGTGTGGGTGGTCTGTTTTTTAGTGCAGATAAACCTACCAGGTGGTTGATTACAACCTCAGCACAGATAACACTGTTGCTGCCCAATATCGCAGAAACAGCAACGCTGAATAATAACCCAATAAAACTTAATTAAGATTCAATGACCTCTCTGGTTTAATAATGAAGACAGTGGGATTTGCAGCAGGAAATTAAAAGTGAGAACTTATGGTACTGCAGGGGAGTTTGGTCAGTGAAAAATCTATTTTTAAAACTGTACATTATTCTTCGCTGATCTCATACTCACTGATAGTTTGAGATCATTGTAATTAGTCGATATGCATATTTTGATTTAATTTGTGGATGCTGTTTTATTAAATAAATTACAAAAGCTTTGAATGTTAAGAAAGGGACATTTGAGAATGCAAAAATAGCTCTTTACTAAACTATGCAAATAAGCTATGGGCAGGACTTCTTCATCAGTCTCCACGTATACCAGCAGTTGTGACTAACCTAGGACAGTAAGTCGAGCGGGGCGGGACCTCATGGCGGCCTGGATGGCCTGGCACTCGAACACAGCATCATCCATCAGCTCCACCCTCTGGATTCGCAAGTGGTGCTCGCCAGTTGCATGATCCCCAACCACAGCGTAGCGAGGATAACCTGGAAAACAGGGAAGTTGGCTGGTTAATGCCCTGAGACCATCAGTGACTGCTTTAAAGGGAACATCGGGTATTAAGACTTGTATGGCTTCATATAACGTAAATTATGTCTCTTACTGCAATATGTAGTAGAAAACCCATGAAAGATTTAAGTTATTTAAAAAAATTCATGACATATTTAGACAATGGGGGCGCCATTTTGTTTAGGTGCACAGTGCATTCTACGTCGATGACATTAAATGGTTGCACTCGGTGAGCTACTGATGCTACCCTGTTGCTATTTTTAGCGCAACACAACTCTGAATATAATATACGATGCCGATTTTCAGTCGATGGGCCACAAGAGAAGCGATGTAAGTCCTCACTGCTTTACTAGCGATAAGAGGAGAAAAGAATGAGAAGTTATTATATTAGGCCATACAAGTCTTAATACCTGGGGTTCCCTTTAAGAATGTCTTTTGTGTGTTTTTTAAAACGTTTCTAGGTAGATAAAATCTGGGGAAATTATAGTTTGTCAGTTTCAGAGTACTAACCAAGAACTGAAAGAGTTTTTTAGTCACTTCATGACAGTGTAAGGTAGTCCTCGAATGCCACAGGGAGTAAGTGTTAGCGGCTGATGCAACAGTTGCTGTTTGTTAGCAACCTCTGCGATATCAAAGGACATCAGTTGAATTTATTTTATATTATTTGTATCTGCAATACATGAGATTTCATCTGCTTTCATGGATGTGTGGAAAACAATAAAAATAGTCATGTCTTGTAGCCTACTTCTTATGTTCAAGTCCAAACCAAGGGCCTCCCCCCCTTCTTTTGTAAAGTGAAAAGATTGACGACTTGTGTCCCTCAGGACAATAAAAAACACCAATGTGAGACAAGAATCTGCGCAAGAGCACATCTGTGACCTTTCTAAAATAAACGAAAGATGAGCATGATGTGTGAAGCTTTCTAATGGTTGGGGTGAGACTTTCTGCCAGTTAGGGTGAGACTTTCTGAAGGTTGGGGTGTGATTTTGTGCTGGTTGGCGTGAGACTTTGTGCCGGCTGAAGTGAGCCGTGCTGATGATTGAGGTGAGACGATTGTTGATTGAGGTGAAGCAATCTGCTGGTTTGGCTATAATATGTTCAGCTGGACCTCGGGCGTGCTGCTGTAGGTGTAGTACTTAGTAAGCAGCACACAGAGCCTAGAAGATTGAGATGTGTTCTACTGATGCAGAGGAACGGTGATTTGCGGTTTAATAATACACTCAGCGGGATGTATTTCAGGGAAAACTGACTGTTTTACAACGGCAAGCGGATCCGAGGGCCTTTAAAACGCATCAGCAGACTATTACCCGGGAATTTGCATAAGGAGCGAATGCAGAAGCTTGGTTTGTCACTATAGGGAATGTAAATTGGGGAGGAGACGTTTGATTGTGTCATACTTTACGGTACATTTCACAACCTCTCCATATGAATTTCTTTAATGTCTCTCAGGAGGCAAAATACTTCTAATTATGAGAGATCTGCAATTTCCAATGAGACCCCTAAAAAGTGCTGTCATTGCTGTTAGTGCAGTCTCTCTTTCCAAGTCAAGACGGTAATTGATGGCTGATGGGTGATACGGATTTAATAGCATCAGAAGCTGATCTCAGCATATTTCTCTACAGAACAGAGCGGTGTGCATTTTTTCCTCAATTTAATTCAATATTGCTTTTTATGTGGCTAAATTTACACCTTCAGAAGTGAACGCTTCCAGTTCCTGCTTCCAGTCTCCACAGAGCAGCCATTTGAATCTTTGCCAGTGAATGACCTGTGGCAGAATATTGATTTTTAGAGCATCTATCGATATGATTCATGTTAGCTCCAAAGAATTCTCTGTGACATAATCGTCATGCACCCTCATGCTCTCGGGGCACTCAAAGCGAGCAAGTCCATTGTCTATATAAAGTGTTGTTGGCTCCGTGTTTCGAACCGAAAGGATTAAAAAAAGCATGTGTTTTTGTGTTTGATTGGGTTTATATAACTGAATCCACTTGTTTAGAGATGTATCACCAATTGTCAAATTGAAAGGGCATCCCGATATCACCTATATCTTTTGAAGTGCTGTGTGGTACGAAGTCCAACCTATTCCTAATCTCTACCACGGGGCTATTACTGCGGCCATCACTGTAATCTACAGCAATGAGGCTTGAAAGAGGGATGTGCTTTAACATATTGCAGAAAGGAGTGAAAAATAGACTGGACTGGACTAATGGCTTTTAAGTCCTTGAGCCTGCCTTGTTGAAATCACTGTGCCAGAAAATGCCAATTATTGCCTGTTGCCTCATTGGATCCCATTCACTTTTAATAGACCATGAAGTGTCTCTCATTTCCCCTATTGAGGAGAGAGCAGCAGACGATTATGGTGCAATGTGTTTTATCTGCCCACATACAGCTTTTAATTTCTCTAAGTGAGTGGGAGACAGAAAATGGGCAGGATAACCCAAAAAACAAACATTTAATAAGCCATCAAAAACAGACTGTGCCCACATCAGTTGGTGGACTACTTTGGAAAGTTGTTTTGAAGGTCTTACAAAAAAATATGGTGATATATAAATAATTAAGATGGAAAGCTGTTATGTAAAAGGAACAGTCTATATTGACACTACATGATATAAGTGGCCAGTTAATTACCTATATTTGACCTCATTTGTTTTCTGTTTGAGAAGGCAAAATTTGTTCGCTTATCCGATCCGTGCAGCTTGCATATAAAAATCACTTTTTATCTCTTTAATATCTCAGTTGTTTATTCTAGATGTCATAGAGATTAAATGGCGAACAAACAGAGACTTTCATTTAAATCTCATGCTTTTCATAAAAGTGATCTCAACTTGAGTGGTTTACTTGAGTTTCAGAAGATCACACTGTGATCCCAAAAGTCTGCAATCAGAGTTTCAATATGAACTAAAACATTTATCATCAATTTCATTTGAAATACAAAATAATAGTTATCCTGTGCACATTAACTGAACTCTTCCTGTATGTTACAGTTGTCTCATTTGAGGCAGTCTGAGAAATCTGAAGTTGATACTTAAATTTAACCTTACTGAAAACTAGAAATCAAACTCTGGGCAATACAATTAACCTTGGCAAATGTCAGATTACAATTTACGGCCTGTAGTGTGAACTTAGCCAAATCAAACACTGTTTATGGTAGCCGCCAGTCAAAGCAAGAGAAGCAGACCGAGTCATTTTAATGGCCATTGACTTGGTTCGATACTGTGTTTATTCCTGATGAGAGATTGATGGGTTTGTTGCAGGCGGCATCTATTGCCACTTAATGCCTAGCTGCAAATCTTGAGGAATTATTTCTCAGATGAATGCAGAATGTGTGCACTGGCTTCTAAAGACATTACTGATTTATCAAGCAGTATGAATACACAGTAATTTGCAAAAGCTAGTTATCAACATGGACTCTACCACAATGCACTGCTTTGACTTGGGCAGGCTCAAGAGAATGCTTGTCTGTCTTATTTTACATAAGTAATATTATAAAGTGCAAATTATTTATTTGTTTATTTGTTTGCTGAGTGGGGCACACACAAACTCTTGATGAAACTAGTAGGCTTTGAATGTATGAGTTTGAAATCAGCAGGGATTTACTTCCTACAGTGATCCTGTAATAAAGTGAAGGAGCAATCTTAGCTAGTCTTTGTGCAAGCTGACGCCAGTCAAATAACAAACAATGATTAACTGTGATCTAGAGATTACATCGACCCACCTGTATCATTATCTGAGCTTGGTCCATACAAATGCAGTTCTTTATTAAACCAAATATGTGCATTATATCAGTATGTTCGGTATGATCCACATTTCATCTCTCATCTGGACACCTTTTAGATTAATATATCATTATATAAATCATGCATGGTTCACCCAAGAAATGCACAACAGAGGATGTCAGAGAGAAAAATGAAATAATTCTATCATTGATCACAATGAATCCCTAAGACAACCCACGTCAACCAAAGCAAACAATATAAAATAGCCCCATTAGAGTTAATGAATCCATCAGGACAGGAAAGGATTAGTCTTTATGTCGGATCGATGGAAGGGGGAAAGGGCCGTGAATGGAGACGTGACGCAGTGATTAATGGTTCGAGGGAACAAGTGAGTGTATCTGCCTGTTGGCTCAAACAGAGCAAAATGATTGAGAGAGAATGTGTTAATTACATACATGACTGTTATTTTCTTCCATTCGCTTTGATTCCGGGAACCAAAATAGATTCAAGGAACCAAAGTTTGGATATATTTTGTAGAAAGCAGGGATGGTAAAAGTATGTGAGTACTTAGATTCGAAAAAAATAAAATAAAATAAAAATGTAAGGTAACATTTTATTTTGATTAGTCTGCACATCAACTAGTGTATTCGTTAGTGTATTAGTGCACTGTCTGCTTAATATCTGCCAACACTTTATTTTTATGCTTCCCAGCTGACATTCTACTAACTATAAGTAACTTTGCAAGTACATGTCAACTTATTCTAACCTGAACCCTAACCTAACAATCTACTAATACTGTTTGCATGTAGTGGCAAATTAATGAGTTAGTTGACATGTAGTTGTGTAGTTAGTAGAATATCTAAAGTGGACTATTGAAATAAAGTGTAACCAAATTTAATGAGACCAACCCTTTTATGTATCAGTAGTACTGACTTGGTCACCACATGATCTCTTACTGTCAAGTGGCTGCTTTCTAACATTTACATGTGTATTTGTAGGGGGAATTCAGGTTGATTGAGACACTTTTTGCCATTGAGATGACTGGAAAAATTTTACAATAAACCTGAACTCACCCTATATGTCTGTTTTCATTACTACACGATGTCTAATCATGCAAGACTAAATCAAATACTTAAACATTATTTTATTTTATTTAATTTTAAATCTTTAAATTTATTTAAATGTTTTATTTATTTATTAAATTGTAATGCTGGGCAAACAATTAATTGTGATTAATCACAATTAATTGCATCCAAAATAATGTGACGATTAATCACACCCAAAATAAAAGTTTGTGTTACATAATGTATATATAAATACACACACATACATGTATATATTTAAGATAAATTTGTTATATCTGTATATAAAATATTCATATTTATATATAATATAAAGTATATGTACAGTATATACATGCAAATATTTCTTAAATATATACATGTGTGTGTATTTATATATACATAATAATTATACACAGCACACACACATATATTATGTAAACGTTTTAAATCCTTTACTAAAAGTGCAGCATCAAAACTGGATTAATATAAGATACTGAAATTTTGATGTTGTAAAAATCTTAGTAGAAAAGGACATTTGACATTGCTCTGTGAGTGTTGCTTTCTATGGATTTTTCTTTTTGCTCTCCCACAGCACGTTGGCTTTGAAGTGAGCAGCACAAATCCGAAAGCTACTGTTTGGATTACTGATGTGCCAAGAGTGTAAATAAAACAATGCATCAAAATCGGAATCAGCATGCTGCACGGCTCTTTACGTCCGAGCCGTCTCCCTGTATGGTTCTGTCTGGGTATTCACGTTCACACCAGCAATGCACACAATGCATATTCATGACTTTTATTTGTGTGTTTGTGGCAGCATTGAACTGATGTCTTTAATTAGAACCAGCAGCAAAAGGACCTCCACCAAGAATGTGGGGACCGATACGAATCAGCCTCTTTTGTCTGCTGATTTATTAAACATATTGTTTGCGATTTCTCATTTTAATCAATGTTCTCCCGAACTGAAACGGCTCTGAATGAGACAAGCCTCTTCCATGAATAGCTGAGTAGGCTGATATTGAAATGTGTAGCGTTGAGCTGTTGTACTCGCCTCTTTTTTTATGTGTGCAGCTGCTAGCTTGGAGTACGTCGTCGTAGATGTGTCAATTTTCTTTATTGGACGCAGCGTTACTTGTTGACGCAGGCAAGACTGATAAAAGGAGCAGCTGTGCAGAGTTTTATTCTGTAAAGTGTCATTCATGTCAAAGCAATGCACCTCCGCCCTTGTGCCCGAAGCTTGCTTTTAAAGTGCTCTTTTGTCTAAAGCACGGGCTCTCGGCAACTCGAAAAAAATTACATGCCATAAAAAAGAGAGACGGAGAGAGCGCAGGACTTCATTGAAATTCTTCATGGCCCTCTGAGCGCTGGCCCGCCATTGATCCGCATAAAGAGCTAGATGGGGCTGGCTCGCCTCGGATTGGGTCGGCCCTCGGCTCCGGGCGTGACTGTTAAACTGCAGCTGATGTGCCGTTAAGTGCCGCTCTCTGTCTCTCTTCTCATAATCGCGAGTCCCGCAAGCGCAGAACCTCTTCACACCTCCCAACCCCCACCCCGGCTTCAATTCACCCTCTCTTCCTTTTTGACCACTTTTAAAGCTCTTCTCCCAGTGTTTACACTGCCAGGGCCCGGCTCCCAGGAGCCTGATAATGACAAACCCGGGAGTGGGATGGATTTATCAGGGCTCAGTTGCCTATTGGGGTCTAATTAAAGGCCACTATCAGTGCCAGAATGGCACAGAGCAGCGGCCACTGAAGGTCAGAGGCAAACAGACCTGTGATCTCCAGCGGAATACATATTTAATTTTAAGGATAAGCCCAGCAACTGTTTTTAAAGAGGCCAACTGGGCTTTACGTCATGCTTTGCACTGGAAATATCCCAGGAGGCATAGCAGAGCTGCATCCGTGATAGAAAAATGAAGTAAAACATTGAATTACCCTTTATGTGACCCATCGAGTTTAGGGAATCATGTTAGAGTCTAGGCTACTTTTCAAAGTGATGCTTACACCTGCTCTTTCCACACAAGGGTTTCATGCGCTGTAATCCAAGAAAATCCAATGTAAATGTCATAAAGGGGGACCAACTGTTTCCGATCAACCTGAATATGAATAATGTTCATGATGTTCAAAGTCTGTAGGAGGAAGGAATGGGAATCCAATGGCTGTTGGCATAAATTAAGCAATTAACCAAACAAGCAGCACTTTGCTAGTCAGGAAAAGCCACACACTTCACAAGCTATTAACAGTTAAAAGTACTTAAGAGGTTATATTGTAGTTGCTCTTGTCCTTCTACACCTGACACCAATTGGACAGTTTTTAAAAAGCAATCACACCCTCTAGCTTAAACTTGTGTACCAAAGTCAACTTTAATTATCAAAAGCTTTGTTTAAAACCAATTTGGCTATTTGAGAGGCAGATGAAGACCGGCTGCTAGTTGAAGTGTAAAATTCAATCAGATTTGCTGGAGCTGTGGACACGTTTGCCTCTCACTCAGTCAGAAATTACCATCTTATTTGACCAAAATAGGACCTCACATGAATGCTCATGCTGACATTGGCTGGTTTATGCAGATTAGTGGTAGTGTAGCAGATGATGCTTAGTTGGTTTGGTTGGTTGAGCAGCATGATCTTTCCTGTAATGATGGTTAAGCTAGATGGTGAAGCTTGTTGATCGGCATTGTTTCGTGTAAACCTGGTTATGATCGTCATCCAGCATGGTCAAAACACATCCAGCAAGATGTGTTTTGGTCGATCGGATCACAAGTGGATGAGGGAGACGCATACCCGTTTACACCTGGTATTTTAATTCATCTCTTTTGTCCACTTTCAACCACTTCTGTCCTGATTTCTTCGAGGGGAGGGTCAATGGGCAGGTAAATGTATGGGTTTTTTTCAGATCTTTCAATCTAATGGACAAAATAAGCTTGTGCAATTTACATATGAACGCTTGGAGACAACATACAGAGAGCATCAGCTTTCATTTCTGCTCTGAGGTTAGGAATCAGGAATGCTTAGAAAACATTGTGCTTGGGTCTTCAGCCGACAAAGTTTAAATCCCATCTGGCAAATGTGCTCCAAAATGTTTACGCATTAGGTCAATAGGTGGAGAGCAGGCGGTCTTTTGTGGCTGTTCGATCACATTCGACCACATAAGCGTTTACACTATGAAAGCAATCCGGTCAAATGCGTTTTCAACTACCTCTGGAAGTGGTTGAAAGTGGACAAGCTCAAAACGTTTTACACCCCGTTTACACCTGTATTTAGCGTCATCCACTTGTGATCCGATCGACCAAAACGCATCTTAATACCAGGTGGAAACAGGTTCTAAGTGACAACAGCTTAATAAACCTGCTGTGGTGTTAATGTTAATCAAACAACAGAAGACCAAGAGAAATTCACTCACTGCTCTTGACTGAATAACTTTTGTAATTAATCTGTATTTAATTTTTAAAATGAAACTATCCAAGGGTTTATTTGTGTTATCATTAGTAATTTGTTTATTTCTTCTTATTTTATTACTGAATGTTTACTTGTCTTTTTTAAATTCAATTAAAGTTTGAAATCAATTGTGCTATTGCAACAAAATTACCCCATTGTAAAAACACAAATACATTGAGTGAGCAACCATTTACGTGAGATAGTTGTAATGGTAATTGAGCAATGCTTTTATTTGAATAAAAGCCTTAATCAAAATCTGTCATGAAGTGATCTCTTCAGAAGAAATTTTTGATTGCCTAGACTTTCAATGGATGGACAAAAAAAAGAAAAAAATATCTATGACAGTATATACGGCGGTTCTTTCCTGTGGTATCGAAAATTGATACTTTTCAAGGTCTTGTATCAAAGTTAGTATCGTGACAACACTAGTGTAGGGTGCCACAAATTTTAGAAAATTTTCAAAGGTGCCGAGATTGGGATGGTCTTTTTTTAAAGTTGGTCGACTAGTGCAGTCTTTCTTGTAAGGTTTTAAAGCCACGTGACCAGCATGAGCATTTTTGTGTAGATGTTTAAGTTAGTCAATCAGTCTTACAAGTGAAGATGAATGGTTAAGAAGATCTACCAGGATGTTCTTTCCTTTTTATTGTTGATTATTAAAACTATTTAAGAAGCTTGATGGGGACACCGGCATCAAAATCACAACATGAACTGGTAACATTTTCAGTAGAGTTTGTTAAATAATACTAAACTGTTTATGACTTTATTACCTGCAAGATCTCTTCCGACGCCCAAAGCGAGGCCATCTCTGAGCCACAGCACAACACCATGGTAACCAGGGATGGAGCAGGGTAGCGTCACAGGCTGACCAGCCACAACTACCAAGTCCTGAGGCTGCTGTAAGAACACGGCATTCACTCCTGAAACAAAGAGATGGAAAGAGAGTTAAGCATTAATGTTTTAACTACAGCATTATAGCTCTTTTCTCATACTGACGTCTTAAACACATCAGATCCATTATGAAATAGTTTAATGTTACATGACCTAATTTGAAGAATGTATTCAATGAATGACTCTTAAGTATGATTAACATGCCATATTGAAGTGCACTGAGGAACTCTCTTCAGCCTGTCAACACTGAATCTTTCACACATAGAAAAATACATAAAGCAAATGAAGTTGAACTCCATTAGAGATGAGTGGCCCGAGAAGGCAGTCAGCAGTAACCCACTGAGACACAAGACGCCTCTTAAAGAAAGGTGTCACGGATTTGAGAACAAGTGTCATAGAAGGAGAAAGAGAAGTAAAGTAGGACAGTCCTCAGAATCTGCTTTATTCCTGTATCTATCCACATGGTGGGCACAAAGATACCAGCGCCTGTCACTCGGGTGGTCCAGGTTTGACTGGTTAGCATTGGCAGTTGGCCCCAAAGATTTCTGTCTCCAAAGGGAATCTAGTTAGAAGACAAATGTCTTGTATTTCAAACTCTAGTGGTACATATTGCATGTGCAGTCACAAACACACACGTTAAAAAATACAATGGTTGACATCAGCTATCAATATTGCAATGAGCTGTCTCAGTGGAGAGATGACGAGTTTCTTGCTGGCAGTGCTGTATAATGGGAGTCACACTGGCAGTCATGCTGAACTCTGCTGCTGTCCCTGATGTGTGCCTATCTACAATTGAAGAAGATGGCTCATATTGCT
Organism: Anabarilius grahami; assembly: GCA_003731715.1. Classification (NCBI taxonomy): domain Eukaryota; kingdom Metazoa; phylum Chordata; class Actinopteri; order Cypriniformes; family Xenocyprididae; genus Anabarilius; species Anabarilius grahami. The sequence continues at coordinate 3,556,551 of RJVU01014363.1, forward strand.
CATTCCACTCTAAATCGCAGTATACTGCTTAATCAATACTCACTTCTGTGGAACACTTACCACCCTCTCAGTTTCTTGATGTACTGTATGTGTGTGTGTGTGTGTGTTTCTAACGTAGTTATACTTTACTAAAAAATGTCCCCAGAAATGAGCAAAATATATGACAAAACAGCCTTTGGAGGATGCCGTTGCCTGTACCACTGTACAGAGTTGGTATCAGATGGTAATATCATGGTGCTCAATAATTACATGTTCACAATATATTTAAAGGGGTCATATAATGCCACTTTTACAAGATGTAAATAAGACTCTGATGTCCCCAGAGTGTGTCTGTGACATTTTAGCGCAAAATACCCCACAGATAATTTTTTATAGCATGTTGAATTTGTCAATTTTTGAGGTTGAGCAAAAACGCTCAGTTTTTGTGTGTGTCCCTTTAAATGCAAATGAGTTGCTGCTCCCAAGAAGAGGGCGGAGTTTGAAGAGCAGAAACTGTTCAGCCTTTTATGTTCAAATCGGAGTCGGATAATGACGGAGAGACTCAAAAATAAAAGACAACATGTAGAATGCAACAGGACGTTTCTGAATGGTTAGTTGATAAATTTATCTAGCTGATGTGGAGTTAACTATCTTAAAGTCATTGATTAGTATACTCTGTCATAATAATCTATAAATCGCTTGTGTGGGAACTGTTGTAAGATCCTACAGAGTTAGAGAATATATGCTGCATGAAGATAGAACAGGTATAGTTTAGTTTAATTACGGTCATAACTTATGTTGTCATCTTGCTTTTATGACATGCTATTGCATTTGTGTTGGACTCACCCCTTTGTTGGGTAAATCCACTATTGGGGTTAGGGTCAGTTCGTACTCTGCAGTAATTACCTTTATTTGAAAACAGTTGGATTCTATCCAAATTCACTGCTATGGACACATAGCATGAGTATGTGCTAATACCTATAAAATATGACATTTTCTAGATTCATGTTAAATTAAACACACAGGGAGGAAATAATTAATTGCCAGAATCCAGCAGGATGTCTTTAATGCTGTGAATTGCATGGATTAGTAAACAAATCAGTCATACCTCTGTCCTGCCTCCAGTAAAATGTGATGAATGGCTTGTTAAAAGCTAAACATGAGTCCACAGATTGATTTATACAAATTCTCCCTGGCGAAATCCAACGTCTGCTGCTCCAACAAGCCATTATTAAATCAACAACTGCAAAGATGCGCTATGAATTCTTATAAATATATAGGGCTGTTCATCTTTGAAGGCTAGCAGGCTTGCCCGGACACTGCAGTGTTTCTCATTCTGTCTTTTCCTGCTATGTGAGCTGGTTTATTTGTTTGTGTGTGTTTGCTGTGAAGGTCCTCTGTAGATTACTCAGGTGTAGATGGAGGAACTGTGAATCGCAGCAGACCCGCTTCCAGGTTGCCGAGAGACATCAGGTTTCCGCTTGTCTTGTCACGTTATAGGAATACTGAGTGTAGATTAATGCTTATTTGTTCTGCTTTAGTTTTTGCTGTCTCTTCAACTGCGAGATGTGTGTTATTGTTGTCCATTCTGTGCAGTAACTGATTGACCCCTCTGCAGTTATTTCGCTCAGTGCACTTGTTAACCTATGACACCTCGACTTCCCTCAAATTCCCACCGCCGTGTCAGCTGCACCCCGACCACCATCACAAATGATTTGATTAGGAGAAGATTGACCCTCTCTGGACTTAGATTCCAACACATTGCTAATTATTATGATGAACGCTAATTATTTCATAACATGGCTAATGGCTAATTAGAATAACAAAATAGAAAAGATTGCTTTTTTTATGAATTCCATGACCTCTGAACTTTCTTATAAGTTTTCAGTTTAAGACAGTCTTAGAAATGCCACAGAGGTGGAAAATAGTGATTTGCTATTGGATGAAACAGACAAGGGGTTTCCTCACCCAAACTAACTATATATAACACATTAGGGATTGTGAAGATTAAATAGATAAAAATAGGAAAATACACAGTTCTAGCATAGTTTCTACCCTTTATTTTTAGCTAGCAATGCTTAAAGTTAGTGCAATGAAATATTTTGTTCTAAGAGTAGTGACCTGTGACCTAAAAATGCCTGTTTTAGTAAAGTCAGAACATGATTGTCCAGAAATATTCAAAAACAGGCAATCGTAAAGAATGTGTTTTTCTGTGTGAACTGACTAATTCATGAACACAAGTAATACTATGTTGATGTATAAGCAAAATAGGGATCTAGATTTGGTATTTAATAGCTTAAATGTGTTTTGAACTACATTAACGTTTATATTTGGTTGTAAAGTGAGCATGTTTTTATATTTTATGTGGTAATATTCTAAAAGAATGGCAATATGGTGCTGCACAAATGACAAATCACAATTATCAATTATTTATAATCACAATTATTAATAATCACAATTATAAATAGTATTTAGTCTTTTGCAAAACGTCAAAATGAATTTGCATTTTTCACTCTGTACATTATAATGTCATAATGACTAAGTTCACTTCGAAACTTGCACTTTATCCTGTGCCAATAACATGAAAATAATTATTAACTTACCCCAGAAATTCATCCTATACCTTATCCTATAAAGCCAAAATTTGGTCACACTTTGGTATAGGGAACACATATTCACAATTAGCCATGACTTTTGCCCTTTTAATTTGCTGCGTATTAATAGTTAATAAGATAGTTGTTGTAGCGTTTAAGTTTAGGTATGGGGTAGGTCAGGATTTAGGGATACAGAATATGGTCAGAATAAGGCATTAATATGTGCTTTATAAGTACTAATAAACAGCCATACTCACAAATTCTTAAATTGTTCCCTCTGCTTATCAGATCACACCCATGGATTAATAAACCGTACCCACAAATTTCCAATCTGTGCATGGCCTAATAATGAACAGTTATATTTTTATAAACACATGTCAACAAATATGAATATATTGTAACAAATGTAATAACTAAAGTTGGGACCTTATTGTAAAGTGTTGAATTTCAGAAACCTTGCACTCGTCCACCATTGACTTTTACTTCTTCTTCTATCTCGAGGAATGTCTACTACCATCACTATCAGTGTGGCCACTAATGGAAGTGGGAAGTCTGGTCATGGAGGTTAATGTATCCTTCCTAGTGATCTATTTGCAGCACTGCACCACCTGGTGCATCCACTCGGACAGCAAAACCACCATTTCCTCCAAACCACCTCAAGCGGCAGGAAAACATATGTAGGTCAGTCAAAAGGGGAGTGTAGAAAAATGGGTAAAGAATAGGGAAGGTTGAACCAGGGGGCTTAAGTTCGCCCACTTTGGTGGAGGAATTCAGCGAGCTCAGCGATACTTCGGTCACATCTGGCAGCATTCCGCTTCGATGCTCAGGCAGCCGGCCTTCAGAGCAGACCCTTCCTCCTTCTCCCCTCATCTTCTCGCCGTTCGAGGCTGCCAGATGCACAGGCAACAGATTCCTCCACTCTTCCTCGTACAGCACTACTGCTTTAAAATACCGTATGATCAAGTCCTCTAAAGCAAAGCTGGGTAAGAGGAAGACAACTGAAAAAAACTAGCAATGTCTTGCTGATTATGAATGATTAATATTAATATTCGAAGCGGCACGTAAAGCAGTACCGGTGTGGGCAGAAGTGACACTAATCCTCTTTAGAAATACTTTATTTACTGTGATAATCAGGGTAAATCGAGAATAATCCTGATAAGATGCAGTCTTTTGAAATGAAATGAGCTGGTCAGACGAGCACGTGTGTGTTGATATTCCAGGCATGAGTCCAGGCGGATCTGTCAGTAGGGTCTGTTACTACTGCAGGCAGTGCCTTGAGGGGCTCTCCTCCCTCCAGCTGTGTACAGACAGACGCAGTTAAAATTGACCGTAGCGTGTTAAACCTGAATCTCTTGGCTTTCAGGTAGAACTACACCATTCAGGTTAACAAGTTCTGAGTGAATGGAGTGTCTGGACAGGAGTGCCTTATTTTCTTTTTTTTTTTTTTTTACAAATTGCATCAAATTTTGTCCTTGCCCTTCCAGGTTACATCTGAGTCGTACCATGTGTGGTTGGGTTGAGAATGTCTTCAAGTGCTAAATGGAGGTCACATCAGTTTGGATGGTAGTAGTTTCTCTAGCCAGACCACCTGATGCTGCGTAAAATCAGCCAATCATAGTAAAGCCTACTACAGAGTATCCCAAACGGGAGTTTGCAAACCCCCGGGGGTTCGAGAAGGAACTGCTGGGGGTTTGTGAGTTGACGAAAAGCTAATAATTAATAATATATAATGTGAAATTAAAATGAATGAGGCTTTGATTTAATTAAATAACTGTGTAGTCTGATTTTCTGCGTGTTTCAGAGAGAATTGCTCAAGGGTTTGAGTGTTTGAAAGTGAAGAAATTAAGACAAATATTAGTATTGTAACTTAGTTATTATAATTATCAAATATTCATTTTTATAGTGCAATTTTTAAGTTATTATTATTATTATTAATCAATTAAATTGGGTTCCTAAAACCCCAGTGTGAATGTAATGGGTACTGAGACACTAACTAAAAAGAGGTTTGAGTCTACTTTAGAGTCTAGATAAAAAAATCAAAATAAAACACTTACTAACTTAATATTAAAATCTAGGTACTTAAAGTAATTTGAGGCTACTTCAAGAATATGTCTAAGGGGTTTTCAGCTGACCCCTGCCCCACTATATTGAGAGTTTTTATGTGAAATGTGTCAGACGCTCAGTGAACGGGTGATCTGAGATGGATTATAAATTATAGTTGTGAGTCTTCTCAAAAAAAAGGAGACAAACATTGATCATGTGATTATAGTAAATAGCTAATCAACTACCCATCTGACAGGCAACCATTTAAGATATATAATGTTATTAAGCTATTTTTAATGAAAATATGGTGATGAAACTGTTGAATTTATGTGAAAATATCATTACTTTCTTGAATGTAAAGTAAGTGCTAGAAAATGACGCAATGGCTTGAAAAGGCTATTTAGTTGGCTTTCCAGGATTTATTTATTTAATTTTTTCATGGAGACTAAATTCATCAGGAATCCAATAAATTTTTTTATTTTGTCCTTGTAGAGTGTATTTGGTTTCTTTACTGTTAACATTTGTAGGACACTTTTAACATTTGTTAAGGGAAAAAATTAAGTATTGATGCATTTTGATTTATCAAACATGACGGTTGGATTTTTGCCATACTTGGAAAGTTTATAACAATGGCATTTAACCAGGCACTATTTTTTAAATTACACATAAACGGTGTGAATGGATTGCCACCCATTTACATCATAAGGCCATAAAGAGTGCTATCCCTTTAAGAAAATAGCAGTGAGGTCGATTGTTATTCCCCAGCAGGGAGTTAATTTGCATTTCTGCCTCATGTAATATTTGTGATATGCTGTTAAGAGTGTGAAAAAAAGTGAATATCCAACTGTCATAAACCCCTTAACCACCAAAACAACATTATCTGAGTGTCAATACATCAAGATTGAGTTGATTTACTGTTGGCTGTTATAATGATGATGTAGAACAGATGGCATGGAAATAGATGATGCCAGCAGGGGTGTTATTATTATCTTGCAGGTTAGTTGGCTATCAAAAATGTTGTTTGAAAAGTTATTTATGCAATTTAATATCTGTTCTAATTGGATAATTATGAAGATAATTTAATGTAATTGCTGCTTGTGTACACGTTTGTGGATTGTTGCACATGAGAGAACAATCCATCCATCTATCCATCCCATCACTATTCCATCCATCCATCCATCACTATTCCATCCATCCATCCATCCATCCATCCATCCATCCATCCATCCATCCATCCATCCATCCATCCATCCATCACTATTCCATCCATCCATCCATCCATCCATCACTATTCCATCCATCCATCCATCACTATTCCATCCATCCATCCATCCATCACTATTCCATCCATCCATCCTTCCATCCATCCATCCATCCATCCATCCATCCATCCATCCATCCACCAACCCATCCATCCCAAATAATTCAGAAGAAACAAATTTAATTAAATGTAAAATTTAGAAGTAGAAAGACTTTCTTGTAAAATAATCTGTTTTAATTCATTTTTACAGTGTACGTGAGGCAGAGTATTCACATTTACAAATGGATATTCCAAAAATCTAACTAGATCGATCAGAATAAAACCACCAAGATGACCTTTATTATCTGATGCTTGTTTTCCCAGACTTTAAAGTAAATCAGTTTAGCCAAGATCATCAGCATCCTCCCTCATTCTCACTCTCCTTCTTCTGTTTGCTCTTGTTCTTCACACCTTGACAGGGTTCAGCAGTCCCTTTAGACAGATTGGATTATGGGTATGCTTGTTTAAGTGAGGGAAATAGACAGACTCAAACTGATGAGCCAGGGATCATTATGGTCTCTGTAATGTTTTCATCTCACTCTGTGGTAATTTGTTTACCCTCCAACAGCGCTGGCAGTCCACAAACCCCTTCTCTATTTCATCTGGCAATAACAGAGATGTGACGGCCCGACGCTCTCAAAACTCACCCTCTGTGAATCATGACAAAAATTACTCTCAGGCCAGTATGGCATAGCCACTCGAAGAGACTAATCAGTGGCTCTACGGCACCTTGGATGGGAATACACACACACACACACACACACACACACAGGTTTGTTTTGCTATCTTAGTGGGGACTCTCCATAGGCGTAATGGTTTTTATACTGTACAAACTGTATTTTCTATCCCCCTACACTACCCCTATCCCTAAACCTAAC
>RJVU01014363.1:3563360-3575797 GCA_003731715.1 Anabarilius grahami
TAATCAGAGAATATTACCTCTCTCCATCCATTTCCCATATTCCCATTTCCTTCTAGCGAGAGAGTGTGTGTGTATTTAGAGGATGTGTCAGTGGAGCATTGCATCGGTGAGTGTCTTTGGCCGATGTTGCAGCCACAGATGTTTGTCTCCATTAAGATGCTCTATAATTAGGGAGATGAATTCTACGTTTCCGGTTCTCGAACTGTTTTGTTAACGATTCTTTTAGTACTTTTTAGGAATACATATTTGGCAATAAATACATGCAATTCCATTGAGATAAATATTAGATCATTTAAAACCATTCTTGCAAAAGGTGTGATTACACAAACTTTTAATGACCTCTCACAGTCTTTTTAGAGACACCATAAATGTGATCCAGTAACTGGCATAAACTATATATTTAACAAAAATACTAAACAAACAGTATTTCCTTTATTGATATAAAATAATCTGACAAAATGTGTAATGTGTATCTTTATCCCACTGTTATTTGTAAGCTGCATCTATTTGATTCACTAAAACGAACCGGCACATAAGATTCATTTAATCAGGAATTTTATCAGGACCTGGTTGGACAGTGCTGCCTTTGTTGTACAGTTCAGATTCACTAAAAACAAACAGGCTAATAAGAGTAATTTGTTCAGGAATAAGATTGCAGTGGTCTCACTGTATGTTTCTGATTTGCTAAAAGGAACATGAGAGTCGTGTAATCATGAATTGGTTGGACAACACCAGTTGTGCTGTATGTTTTTGATTCACCAAAAAGAACCAGCTCATAAGAGTCATTTGTTCAGAAATTGGATTGCAGTGGTTACACGGTATGATTGTGATTTACTAAAAATATATGGTTCATAAGACTCATTGGTTCAGGAATCGGATTACAGTGGTCACATTTTATGTTTTTGATTCACTAAAAAGAACTGGCTCATTAAAGTAATTGGTCACACTTTGTTTGGGGAACACATGTTCACTGTTAATAGTTAGTAAGGTAGTTGTTGTAGTGGTTAAGCTTAGGTATTGGGTAGGATTAAGGGATGTAGAATATGGTCGTGCAGAATAAGGCATTAACATGTGCTTTATAGGGTTGTCAAAAGTATCGACTTCGGTACCAAGTCGGTACTGAAATTTTAAAAATGTGACAAAACCAGCATTTTCCCCTAGCATTTTCAGCGCTGTTTAGTGGATTCTTAAACATCTCTGATTGGTCATTGTGTTCACTAGATATGTCTGTGATTGGCTACAATGATCAACGCTTCAAAAACATGTTGTAAATAAATAGACATCTTTGACGCTCTTCACCGAGCGCTTACACAGATACACATGGGAGCGTTTGAAAGCAGGCATCTATGCCTAATAAATGTATGTGCTGATAGACACCTTCTTTCAAATGCTTCTGTGTGTATCCGTGTAAGCGCTCGGTGAAGAGCGTCAAAGATGTCTATTTACAACATTTTTGATGCATTGATCACTGTAGCCAATCATAAACGTATATAGTCATAAACGAACACAACAGCCAATCAGAGGTGTTTAAGAATCCGCTCAACAGCGCAGAAAATACTAGGGGGAAATGCTGGTATCGTCACATTTTATGTCTGTACTTTTGATAACTCTAGTGCTTTATAAGTGCTAACAAACAGTGTTGGGAAAAATTACTTTTAAAAGTAATGAATTACAATATTGAGTTACCCATAAAAAAGCTACTAATTGCATTACTGTTACATTATGTTTGCGTTACTTTTTCTCACCTGGGCCGGGCTTGCTTGTTTGTTTTTTTAATAACAACAAAAAAGTTCTATTTTTGGCAAATGTAAAGGCCCTTTCACACCAAAAGTGAAATGAATACTGGAACTTCAGGCTGATCACAAATGTGATTTTTATCTAAAGTCATTTTTGATTATTAGTATGGTTGAATTAGATCATCAAAGGTCAACAGCAAAGACATTGGTTACTAAAGTGAGATTAAATACATAAAGTATATTTGTTAATATTTGCAAGTGAGATGAGTAAATGATCACATTTAGTCTAGAACTAAAATAACCACGATGTTTACACACAACGCCTCTGCACTTAAAATTTCTCTCAACAACTTGCGTTTGTTTTAAATTTGAAAGCAATGCATTACTTTACTAGTTACTTAAAGTAATCCGATTATATAACTCAAGTTACTTGTAATGCGTTACCACCAACACTGCTAATAAACAGCAAATATGCTAGTTATGCGCAGGGTATAATAAGCATCTAGTTAATAGTGAGAATCGGTCCCCAATCTAAAGTGTTACCAAGTAATTTTTTCAGGATTCAGACTACACTGGTTGTGCGGTATACTTTTGATTCATAAAAAGAACCTGTTCATAAGAGTTATTTGTTTGGGAAATGGATTTCAGTGGTCACACTGTATGTTTTTGATTTGCTAAAAAGAACGGGCTCATGAGAGTCATTTGTTTGGGAATTGGATTGGAGTGGTTGTGCAGTATGTTTTTGATTCACTTAAAAGAACTGAAGGCAGTCAATGGAGAAACAGTATTTTTGCCTGCAGTCACGGACTCCACCAGAAGGGACTGACTTCCCATCCCTGGCCCCATGGTCTCTGCCGCTGATATGGATGCACAGCATGGTAAAGCGCCCTCCTCTATCCATCAGCGCCCACGGGCACGTGTTACACTGAAAGCCTTCATCATTTTGCCAGTGGCACGAGAAGACCGCTTCCTAATCCTGGCTGTTTACTACCGGGACAGTATGCCGTATTGCCCCTAGACTAATTAGAGAAGGATAAAAATGAATAAATCTCACCATTATTGTGTTTTCTCTCTGTGCTGTCACACCGAACCTGGCTGAAATGAGAAAATCGCCATACACAATGCATTTGTAGGCTTTGTGTCATTTGGCTCAAAGATGAAAAGCCCATCATGGAAGACAGATAGACAAATTAGACCAGCGGCAGACACGGTTTCAGTATGTACCTGCTGGCTCATGTTATTTGAAGGCATAATAACAGGGACAGCCCTGCTGGAGCTCAGCTAATCCAGACCTGGGGACCCAGACGAATGCAAACACAAATGGTGTCTGAGCCAAATGATGCTTAATTGAATTCTGCCTATTGGGCCGGAGCTGATGGCCAGATCAATCAACGCCCTGCATCTCCCTAACTGTAGCCGCTGAATCCTGTGTTTATTTGAGCATCATCCCGCCTGCATTGCTAATACCAATCACTTAAAGCTTAAACAGCCTCGTGGATGAGTTAATGGCTTTGACCTGTGAAACCACTTCCTGTTGACCAGTGCCTCAGTTGCGAAAAGTAAACAAACCTCTCACCTCAGGCATTATATGAAAATATTATACTTGGAATTACTGTTGCTAGTCTAAAAAAAAAAAAAAAGACATGAAAGAAAACATCTCATCAATCTATACATCATATTCGTGGCTTATAGACTTAACCCCTCATATTCTCCAGATCCAGAGCCTCCTTATTTTTCATTAATCTCAAACTGTATGCACATTATCCTGTCATGTATTTTTATTTACTGCCACCCAGCACTTCTTTATTCATCTCTCTTAAATCACTCTCCCAACCTTGACCTGGATGTGTTTGCGAGGAAGAGCTTTATGTGATTGACAGGGTAGATTTATGCCTGCGTCCTTCCCCATGGGGGACGGAGTTGTGCTTCTGGCCTTAGACGGTACCCGCCAATCACTCACGGCCCTCGCTAATCTCTGCATGGCATTCAGCTCCAAGGTGCAGGCCCTGATTGACTCTCTTAATTATCTGCTGTGCAATCACTAATTGGACAATGCGACAGAAGAGTGTGGAGAGGATCAACAATTAATCAGCGGAACTGTGCTTTGAAAGCTTGAGCTATTATTGCCCACCTTTAGGATATATTTATTTTCCAAAGAAAAGGCATGTTAACATAGATCTAAGGTTTGAGGTTGATTTTACATGCTGGTGATGGTCATGCATGTACATTTTCTGATAAATGAAGAATGGGAGCTGTCTCTATTCCTGAGCTGAAAGGAATAAAGGCCCATTCACACCAAGGACTATAACAATAAATATACAGATATAGTTGTAAAAAGAATAGCAGACACCACAGCACAACTATACTGGCACAGAAAATCATGTTGGAATCACTTTCAGATTAGTTTTTTTTTTCAGCTGACGTACGATGAAAACATTGACAGCCAATCAGAATCCATCCTGCTCTATAGAGCTTGAGCATTTAAAGCAGCAGATGACAAAACTGCAGCACATGCTTTGAATAAACAGAGCGTTATCGTTCATTGGTGTGGATGCTAATGCAGTTATCGTTATGGTTATCTAATTATTGTTCTTGTTGTGAACAGGCCTTAATTTACTCATCCTAATGTTGTTCCAACCCTATGGGCTCTGTCATACTTCAAGCGCAATGCGGTGCCAGGCACGACGCAAGTGTTTTTTGCTAGTTTCAGCCTGACGCAGTTATCATTTTCATGTCCTGCGCCACGTTGTTTAAATAGCAAATGCATTTGCGCCCATTTGTGCGCCCATGGGCATGCTGGTCTGAAAACGAGGTGTGTTCAGGCACATTGTTGGTGTGTTGCTATTTTGAGGCAACTGAAAACCTTTTGACCAAAAAAAACCTGGTCTAAAGTCAATGGCACAATATTTTTATTTATTTTTTATTTTTTTATTTAAAGAAAGCGTTAGTAATATGCGCCTATATGTTGGTTGAACAACGCGCGTACACACAGGGACACGCAGCACTCAAACATGCCAAATGTTAAAAATAAAAAGGATTACAATGTAAAAGGTTATTATTGTGTACATAAAGATAAAAATGCTTTGGTGGAATACGGCTTGTCCCGTAGATGGTCTGCTCGAGCGCTTTAACCTCACGCATGAGCAGATCCGTTTCCTCGCTAGAGAAGTGTTCAGTTTTTCTGCTTGCAAATTCCTCCATGTTAGTAGTGAATCCACCATGGCGTGAGCGCAACTGGATTTTAAAGGGAATGGGAGATGAGACTCTGATTGGTTCAGAGTCAAAACACACCTGTGACTCATTAAGCGACAAGGGACAACCCTTTTAGACCATGCGGGCGCCAACCATTTTCCCCGTCGTTAAACTTGCAAAAGTGGATTCGGACATGCCCTGAGTGCACTTGTGCTGTGCGCTTTAGACCTTGTGCTTAGAGCGTTAAAATAGATTTACTGTTGTTTGTGTAACAGAAAAAATAAATAAAAAGCACCATAAAAGAAGTCTGTACTACTCGTGCACTATATTTCAAAACTTTGTAGTGCACTATTACCAGACAGTTGACAGTACACTCTAAAAAATGCTTGGTTAAAAACAACCCAAGTTGGGTTGAAAATGGACAAACCCAGCGATTGGGTTGTTTTGACCCAGCAGTTGGGTTAAATGTTTGCCCAACCTGCTGGGTAGTTTTATTTAATCGCTGGGTTTGTCCATTTTCAACCCAACTTCAGTTGTTTTTAACCCAGCATTTTTTAGAGTGTAGCCATTTACTTCCATAGTATTTTTTTTTTTTTCTTAGTCAATGGCTTCCAGGTTACTGACATTCTTAAAAATATCTTCTTTTGTGTCCAACAGAAGAAAGAAACTCAAGTACAAGTTTTGAACAACTTGAGGGTGAGTAAATGATGATAGGTGGACTATCCCTTTAATCCATTTAGTGAATCAGATTCAAAAGAACTGACTCAGAAGAATTATTTATGATCTGGTGCTTGAGTTTATTTGAGTAGACTCGTCTGGTCACAGTGATTCTCAAAATAACAGCTTACTGGAAGGACAAACTTCTGTTTGTGATGTGTTGAGTTTCAGTCTGATGTTCATGACAAGTTATACTATGACTTCAGAAGACTTTGAATATAACACACTAATAGTGCAAACTACTTTTGTGATGCTTTTTTTAGCTTAACAGACTTTGTCACTGTGAACACTTCATGGTAAATATCCATGTCTTGAAAAACTGTAATTTTTTTATTCCATGGGAAAAAAGCATCAGACTGATTTGGAATGACATGAGGGCGAGTAAATGAGTAAAAGTAAAGTAAAGTGTTTTAGTATCCAACTAGCATAAATTATTCTTACAATGACGCACAGAGTTGTCATCTTCATTTATCGTCTTACGCTCAATGTAGCACCTATACAGTAATCGTCACATGTTCAATACTCTTTAAACACTTTGCAAAAGTGCTTCACATCCACACCCTGAAAATGTGCCAGCGATCATTCCAGATTGATGAATGCATAATTCATATTGAATTTGGGGTCAGTGCTAAATGAATTGGTCTATAAGAGCTCATTCATTTCAGAGAAGGTGAGGGTTTATAGCTGGGTCACTGCCACCACTACAGATCAGATTCCATTAAGATGCTCATTCTAGGATTAGCCAAAAGTATTTTGACTATGTGCTTATGTGGAAAGATGGAATTTCAAAATGGAAGTGCGTCAGAACATTCTTGAATCAGAGGAGATGGACAAGAGATTAAGAAAAAAACTAGTTTGATTTGCTAACTAGTTGAAATGTTTTAAACAGAGTTGGGGTAACATTATAAGTAACACGAGTTATGTAATCAGATTACTTTTTCCAAGTAACAAGTAAAGTAGCGCATTACTTTTAAATTTACAAGAAGATATCTGAGTTACTAAATAGGTAACGCAAGTTACTTTGTTGTCCCATTTATTGACTGACAGCTCTCCTGTCTCCATGTTGAGAAAAATTCTGAGTAAAGGTGCAGAGGTATTGTGTGCGCTGTGTGAAATTGATGGCTATTATAGTTTTAGACTAAATGTGAACATATATTTACTCATCTCACTTGCACAAAAACAGATTCAGTATTCCTCAAAATGAATAAAAGCAGTGAAATGCAAACTCGGAATATTACACAACCTTGCACTAATTCTAATTCTAACTAATTCAGCCATACTAATAAGCAAAAAATGACTTTATATAAACATCACATTTGTGTAATTTGTTGTTTTTATTGTTGAAGTGTGCTGAATTTTCTTGTCTGAGTTGCGCCCTCTACTGTACAGGCATGAATTTGCATGAGGCTTATTCATTTCTTATGGTGTGAAAGAGCTTTTACTTTTGCCAAAAATCGAAAAACTTTTTTCGTTAGTAAAAAACAAACAAACAAGCCCAGCCCTAGATAAGAAATCCAAAAGTAACTTGACACATTACTTTCCATAAAAAGCAACTACACTCTAAAAAATGCTGGGTTAAAAACAACCCAAGTTGGGTTGAAAATGGACAAACCCAGCGATTGGGTTGTTTTGACCCAGCAGTTGGGTTAAATGTTTGCCCAACCTGCTGGGTAGTTTTATTTAACCCAACAATTGTTTACAAATTACTATATGTCTGGCTTAAAATGAACCCAAAATAGGTTGGAAATTAAAAATCAGACTCATAATTACTAGAGGCAACAATAATAATCAAAAAGATGAGCATTTATTAATAAGCAATTTAATAAATGTTTATTGTTTAAATATTATTCAAAAAAAGTATTAATAAATGTTTGTTTATTAAACATATTAATAAATGTTAATTTCCAACATATTTTGGGTTCATTTTAAGCAAGAAATACAGTAATTTTTAAACAATATTTGGGTTAAATAAAACTACCCAGCAGGTTGGGCAAACATTTAACCCAGCCACTGGGTTAAAACAACCCAATCGCTGGGTTTGTCCATTTTCAACCCAACTTGGGTTGTTTTTAACCCAACATTTTTTAGAGTGTAAGAAACACAATTAGTTGCTTTTTTAGGGAGTAACTCAATATTGTAATGCATTACTTGCAAAAGTAACTTTACCAAACACTGGTTTTAAATGAAGTCCTAATGCACTTGGAGACACAGCACCTGAATATGAGCTGCTCAGAAATCCAAATGGTCTTGACAGCCAAAAGCAGATGGTAATTGCTTTCATCTCTATACATCTGCTGACGTTTCTGGAACGTGTAAATTACATTTGATAGCGCAGAAGCGTTTTTGAAAAAGATGCCCATTAGGAGCCTTTAGATGATGGTAAAAACCAGGAGAAATCATTACGGTGAAATTTGCTAAGTGTGGAACAACCTGGCTGAAAGCGTGGGCTTCAATAGTCCAACTGCACAGGCTATGAATGTCGTGCAGATTTCGTCCCTTTGAATTACAGAGAGGTGGGTGTAGTTTATGAGAGGGCTGAAAGGACCCCGATGAGCCCCTTGTCCTCCTGCGAATCATTAGATGAATCGTAGAGATGAAATTTCTACTTCTGGACGCATAAGTCTCCCCCGTAACAACTAGGCACGCTTTATCAGCATGTACATACAAGATCCTTCAGGCTCAGCTGGCTACCGCAGATTAATAGTCAAATAAACATTGCACGCTGACAGTGGATAATGTAAGATGAGGCTTCGATGTGTGTGTGTGAGCGTGCTTGTATCTGTTTGTGTCAGCGGGGATTGGGAGAGGGATTGTGCTCATCTTTCCCCCAATCTGAATGTACAAACTCATTTCCTGTCATGCATTCTCGAGTAAAAACAAATAAGCCAACACATGATGGGGCCGGCCTGGCTACAGCGCCATGGCTCACGTTCTAATGAAGATTTGTCTCCTCTGCCGCAAACACATAGAGCAGAAAGAATAAACATCAGCAATGAAGCCAGCATATTTATACCCCGGTTGCACAAGGCATTAGACACATCAGGACAGCTGCAGTGTGAAATAAAGATGGATTGCATGTGATGATGGGCTCTAAAAATTATAAATGGCAGTTAGAAGAGGCCTGGGGGTGTTGTGCTTTTCCCATAAGCCACTCTGAAAGAGACACAGGGGCATTCACGGTGGCATCAACTATCATAAGCCTTTATTGAATCTTTTTCTTCCTTTCTTTTTGGTCTGTCTTTCCTTCTGATCTCATCAAATCTCTCCAAAGACTGCTTCTAGGCTTCATAACCAGAGAATGGCATAGTGTCAAATGGCATCTGCAATTTTATTCATCCTGGTTTGTTCACTCTTGATTGCAAAGCTTTAGAGATTCGCTCTGAATTAGTTTTTTTTTTCTAGCAACAAAACAGCTGGCCTTTATTTTTTGCTTTCTGGTGGGTCAGTTTCATTTCATTCATTCATATAGTTTTGTATGAGAGAAAAAATATTAAGTGACCTTTTATGAAATGAAGTACCTAGCGTTGTTTACAAAATAGCTCATACAGTTGCACAAGTAAAAGATTTGTGTAATCTGATCCGCTAGGCAAACCAAATATAATGAAAGTTAGTGGAATGATGTCAGCATGCCTCTACTAAAACCCATTTGCTGTAAAATATGGTTTGATATTGCAATGTAAAAAAAAAAGGGCTCAAAATGCAAATTTGACCTGCTCACAAATGAATGATACTTTCTTCACTCCCAGTTAACAAGATAAAAGAGCACTTTTGATGTTCACAGAATTGAACTTTGAACAATGTATTCCCATTGCTTTGATGGAGATTAAACATAAAGATAGATCAAAGCTGTATGAAATAAAAGTGCTAAAGGGTAGTTCATGCGGTTGAAACACATGAAAATATGAATGAAAATATATATTTTAATCTATAACAATGTAACCAGATGCTTTATTCAAAAAAATTGGCAGTTGGATTTGATTTATTAACAGTTGCATGATCCTAAGAGATGAAATCTGTGTAAAAGACACATTTACAACAAATCGCATTGTAATTTTTCTACTACAGATGCACACATGAGCACCATGCACCCTGTTTTGAGGAAAACAGCGGCATTCTTGATGAGATAAGACATTATCAAAAGGGGAAAAAACACTTTTAACTTCTTATGATAATATTTGTATTAATATTTAATTTGAAAATCATGTAATGCCAAGTAATAGGTTTAATAGGATTGGATTGACAGTGAGGAAAAAAGAGGCATTCGTATTAATTATTCTAAAGGAAAACAAAAACAAAAGGCAGAAGGATTTATTTTAAATGTCTGAATCATTTAGCAATATCAGTTTTGATAGTGTCTAGACACTAATTTGCTTTCACAGGAAGTCAGACAGCTACTGAAGTGATGCAACTTCTTGTCTATAGTCAGAGTGATGTCGATGGCAGGTTTTACACCCTGTTTACACCGGATGCGAGCCATACAGACTTCATATGGCAGCTGAATGTGCTGCTCCTCTCTGTCTCTCACTGAACAAATTGGACACAGAGAGAGATGTGCCTGTGTATAGGAATGCAAAACCTTTTGCTTTGCAGTGTTTTGGTACACTCTAAAAAATACTGGGTTAAAAACAACCCAAGTTGGGTTGAAAATGGACAAACCCAGCGATTGGGTTGTTTTGACCCAGCAGTTGGGTTAAATGTTTGCCCAACCTGCTGGGTAGTTTTATTTAACCCAACAATTGTTTACAAATTACTATATGTCTGGCTTAAAATGAACCCAAAATAGGTTGGAAATTAAAAATCAGACTCATAATTACTAGAGGCAACAATAATAATAAAAAAGATGATCATTTATTAATAAGCAATTTAATAAATGTTTATTGTTTAAATATTATTCAAAAAAAGTATTAATAAATGTTTGTTTATTAAACATATTAATAAATGTTAATTTCCAACATATTTTGGGTTCATTTTAAGCAAGAAATACAGTAATTTTTAAACAATATTTGGGTTAAATAAAACTACCCAGCAGGTTGGGCAAACATTTAACCCAGCCACTGGGTTAAAACAACCCAATCGCTGGGTTTGTCCATTTTCAACCCAACTTGGGTTGTTTTTAACCCAGAATTTTTTAAAGTGTAGCAGTCTCTTCTATGGAAAGTAGGTTTTTCCAAAAATGTGTTAGATTAGTCACAAGGTGTTTTTTTTTTTTTTTTTTTAGAGGGAAAGAAAAGAGAAAAACTTGGTATAGTTGGTAACTTTAGCAATAAGACACTAAGTTGGCAACTTCTTGTTTCGTTGACTGGAAAACATAATCTCATGCTAATAAGTTTCACATTTTACTGGACGCATTCCAAAGTTCACGTTTGGTGAACTTATAGTTTTGCAGTCCATATTCTTTTGCAAGAAGTTACAAGTTTCAGCTTGTCTCGTTGTGAATATTTGGTGTAAACTCAACTTAAACAAATGGCTTCCAAGAGCACCTCAATGCCCCCTTTTAAAAAATTGCCTCCAATGGCCACCAGTGTCCTCTGAATTTATTTTACAGGGGTAAAGTTGAAGTTGGTGGGTAGATGATGACAGAAATTTCAGTTTAAAGCAAATGAACCACGGAATGCGAGACTCAACTGGACTGACCAAATTTAGACATGTAAATGATTGATTTCTGCCATAGGGATTTGGATAAACAAATCTTGCTTTTACCAACAGTACAATAATTTTGTAACTACTTGCAAATAATTGAGACTTCTACAAACAACGTTTCTAGGTACACATATTTCCGTCAGCCAATTACAAGATGCGAAGTTTCAGTGAGGTGTGAATCGTCAAAAAGGAGAGTGTTTCAGTACTCCTTTCATCATAAGGGAAATTAAGATATGGTGTGTAAACTGTGTCTCACTGATCCCCAGCCACTCTGAGCAGAGAAGTGAAATCTGTTTTTGCCTTCATTTAATTGTTACAGTAGAGAAGAAGAGCTGCGTAGGGAAATCGATGAGATGAATAGTGTCAGCAATTAAGTGTAAGTGTTGATGATGGCTCTTAAGTTGCCTCTCAACAAAGCCGTGCTAATGCAGTCCATCATGCCATCTTTTTTAACACCAGGGAGGCCATTTTATCTTCGAAATTAATAAGTTTAAAGCATTGTTATTAGAAAGTGTCTGTGGTAAAGCAACCAGATATTCAAACCCCCAAAACATCTGCTGGGGAAAGAAGGCACGGCCCACAGGTGTGTTGGTTGATTTATAACTGAGCAGCGTGGCATGAATGAATGGGGGCCTGCTTAGGTTGCTCATATATTGAGAATGCCGGGAGATGACAATCCATCTCTCAGCAGGGAAGATGAAAGGAAAAGTGGAAAAAGTGAGAAATCCTCACGAAAAAAAAAAAAATGGCAGCGTCGACAAACAGTGAGATGAAGATGGTAAATATGTTGTCTTGTCATTACTGTGAGATCCACAACTTAATGCCTCTGAATATTGCTTATCATTGTTCAATCAGACACCTTTCCTGTTTAATCAGTTGTATAAGTGATTAAAATGACTTGAATTAATTCTCTGTGGTGAATTCATAAAGCATTTAATTGCAAAAACCTGTTTCTTATTCACCAAACATCAGCAATCCAGTTTAGCCAGGTGCTATATGCTAGACAGACTACCGTATGTATATTTTGCATTATTAGGGTCAATGACATGTAAGAGTTGTCCACAAAGGAAAATCTTTTAAAATCTAGATTAAAAGTTATACATGTACTCTTTGCATTGATGTTGATTTCATGTGATTTTGAAAGCCTTGTAT
>RJVU01014363.1:3580413-3596308 GCA_003731715.1 Anabarilius grahami
TTGAGAAACTGTTTTAAAACTACAGATTGAATTTCTGGATTTTTGTATTCCTGCCCACAGGCAGTCAGATTGACAGAGAGGCGGAGCCAAAATCAAATGTGCATTGTGGTTGTTGAAGTTTTTGGCAAAAGGAATGCCACAGCCCTTTTCTCTGTTTTCTCTAGTCATGTATCACTGATTTCAAAAAAATGTTTTCGAGTGCATAAACAGCCAAGTTTTAATAAAAGCCCATCTTGTCAGCGGTGAATTACTGCATGCAGCTGGTCGCCTAATGAAGCCAGTCGATTTAAAATCACATGACCTATCGTCAAAGACAAACGTCTTTCTGGCCAGCGCAACACAACATAATTACACAAAATGTAATGAGTACACCTTTCATAAAGGCTGTTTGTTTTATTTTATGGATTATATGCATTCCAATTCAGCTGACATTTTTGGAGTTTTGTGGATGCAAATTCTCTCTGCACCTACTTAGGTCTAAAGAGCTTGCATTGTTCACGCTTGTATTTTTGAGTGTTTATCTGTTCTGTTGTGCATTAAAAAAAAAGGTAAGTGAGAAGAGAAGCGTCCATTACAACAATCTCTCAACTTTTCCCAGCTCTAGACGAGACCTCTTCAAATCACTCAGACACGCATCTGTCTGCTCCTCCCACCATTGGCTGGTTCTGCCGTGATGGGCACGTCTCATTTTAAACTGCCAGTCTGGTGACATTGAGAGGGACCTCTAATCAAAACATTTGTCTCTCTTTCAGATCAGTGAATGGGACCTGACACCGGAGGGAGAAAAGGATTTGTCCCAATCAGTCTTCGCCGACGTGACGGGAAGAAGACGCGTGTGGTCCCGATTGGTCTCTGATGAATCCTCCACTTAGCCTTGATTTCTGAGGAGTGTGTGCGTCAACCAGAGCACCAGGTTAAAATCACAGCTCCGGCTATAGAAAATGCAGTGGTATTAATACAATCAGGGCAGGATTACGGACCAGGCATGTAGTGCGTAGATGGCCCTATCACTCAGTACCAACCACAGGTTGCTGACGTCACTGACGATTGATTTCCAATGAAGGCCCAAATCATCGCACAAAAAATTGGTTTTAATTTAAGGGAGGTCTGGTGATGTTTGTGGCCCTGAATGTAAAGACACACACAAATATGTGTTGAAAAATGTTATATTTCTTCACATTCATTTTGTCCAATTATTTCTTGCTCTCCCTTTGCGCTTTGTGACATTAATTGCTCTCGGATTGCCTCCTTCAGAGGGTCTCATTGTTGTCGGAGGGATAATGTTCTTTAGCATAACATTAAGATAAGAACCGTGTTTAGACCGCAAGCTCTCTCGGTGCATTGGACAACGAGGCACATTACAAGGTGTCATGATTAAAGATGGCACAGTGTTACTGATGTCTGCTATGTCAGCAGAGAAGCTGCAAAATGCAAATGCTATCCAGTCCTTACTGTATTCACCTCTTAAAGCCTGTTTCGATCTTGAATAATGGGCAAGACTTTCATGCAATCATATGGATCCAATGGATGGGGTCAGAGTTCAGTGCTGCCTCTTTCATGCTACTCTAATGGGCCTGACAGAGACGGCCATTAGCAGACTGTGATAAAGAGTCCCACTTCCAACATGTGCTGATGCAGTATCTGAGTTTAATGAAGCGCTGCCCTGAACATGCACCCTTCTACACAACACCTCCTAAAAAAGCTTCCAGTTCCGAGGACAACTCGCAAAAGCGGGGCCATCAGTGGCACCTTGCCAAAGAGCATGATGTTATTACTGAGCCACAGAACAGAAGAGTCTCTGTCAGAGAGGTGTGGGTGATCGAGAATATGGAATTGCTGTACTAAAGACAGAAAGGTGTTACAGCACACTTCCAGGGCAAGGTGTCTGTTAAGACAGATGTGAAGTGAATCCTTCTTACGTGACTGAGGAGGTCATTACTTTTACTCTGCAGTCTCCAGTATCTGCTTTCTGAGTGCATATGAAGAGATGACTACAGAAGCTTGTTTCCGCCATGAAATAAAAAAATAAAAAAGATAATTGTGCCTTTTTATCTCACAATTCAGACCTTTTTTTGTCAGTCAGAATTGCTAGAAAAAAAACAATTCTGAGATAAAAAGTCAGAATTGTGAGTTTATATCTCGCAATTCTGACTTTATGAGTTTATATCTCGAGTTGTAAAGACAGAATTGCGTGATAAAAAAACTTGCACTTGAGAGTAAAAAAAGTCAGAATTGTGAGATATTGCCCCGGTTTCACAGACAAGTCTTAAGCTAGTCCACTAGTCCTAAACTAAAATGCATGTTTGAGCTGTTTTAACTGAAAGCAACTTGTACTGACATATCTTAAAATATGTCACTGCCGTTGTTTTGTCTCAAGATGCACACCAGTAATGTTTTTTAGTGTACGTTTATAAAAGCTACTTAAATACCCTAATTGAACTGGCTAATTAATCCTGGCTTAGGCTAAGCCCTGTCTGTGAAACCGGGCCAAAAAGTCACAATTCTGACTCGTAATTGTGAGTTTAAATCTCACAATTCTAAGGAAAAATAGTCAGAATTGTGAGATAAAAAGTCGCAATTACCTTTTTTTTATTTTTATTTAGTGGTGAAAACAAGCTTCCATAGATGACAGGTCTCACAACTGAATAGTGACTTCAAATATATAGGTGTTCATGTTCATGTTCATGAAGGGCTATGTGGGTCATGAATATGCACAGATATATTCAGTAAACAGTTCGTTTGCACCTAAAACTGATACAGCAGTTTGTTTGTCTATCAATTCTGGTTTCTTTATGCTCCAATCCAGGTTTTCTTTGATCCAGTACGCACTTTCCGTCTTGTTTAGCAAGTGTGCTGCTCAAAAGAAGTGCAAGTGAAATTATTAGTACTTTGAAAAAAAAAATGAAAAAAAAAACGGATCGATTGTCTTAAATAATTACAGCAACCCATTGTGGAAACCAAGCAGGCTCACAGTAAAATTGCCTTGATTCAAACTGCCACAATCGCCAAGTTACAAGCAACGTATCATTACACAAGTTTCCCAAATGCCACTTGATCAAACGCACATTTGCATTTCAAAGTGCCACGTTTTTTTGTGGCTCGTAAAGAACATAAAATCACATCTGCCTTCAGATAAATAAATGCCAGTATAAAAGCACAGCAGAAATGAGATAGAAGAGAAAAAGCGAGAGAACGAGCAGGCTGAAAATGCAGCTATTCATATTTTATATCCTTTACAGTGCACTACCAAACACTTTAAACAGTGCACAGCTGTGCAGTATTGTAAACACTGCAGCTGTAGAGTTTAAACTTAAATTACAGGGAGTGTGTAAAAGCTTCATAAAGCACACTGCAGAACGTAGGCAATATTGGCTTCCAGTGTTAAGAAAAAAATAAAAATAAAATAAAAATAGGTGACCAGATTTCTGAGATAGAAACATTTCTAGTTCAGTGGTCAATATATATATATCATTGACAATTCCAATGTTATAATTGGAATTCTATTGTAATTGCTCAGTCAATTCTTCTTCTTCTCCGAAATGAATCACATTTTTGAGGGCCTAAACTTGCTCGAAAACTCATGCACACGCGTCAGAAGTGGTGAACATTTACGTCTGATTTGGGTTTTAGAATTAGGTGCGGAAAAATGGCTCCATAGCACCACCTACAAAATTTGTACACAAGCAACATGTACACATGTAACAGCCCAGTACCTCCAAAAAAGTCAGTGGGTGCAAAATCTGTAAACCCAACCGGTAGTGAGATATTTTTCATTTTCTCTGCAAAATCTTTGCCATTTCTAGTCAGATAAACATCATATTTGGTCAGTCTATTCTAAAGGCCTTGGAGACGTTAAATTGCGAAGATCTTGAGTTTTTGCTGAAGGGCATGTCCGTGGTGGCTTGACAAAATTTGATGTTTCACCATGAAACAGGAAGTTGTTTTTAATTGGGGCATACGATGTCCGATCTGCCCCAAACTTCACATGTTTTATTACACTGCTGGCCTGAAGACATCTACATGGCAATATTCAGTTAGTCATAGCATCACCTGCTGGCAACAGGAAATGACATGCCTTACACTGTAATTCACTCCCTGAAACACATTTAAATATGCCATGAAGTACCAAACAAGCTAGAAACATGTTAAATCATGCCACACTTGGCTAAGTGCTAATGTATGTAACCCTAGCATACAATGTCCAATCTGCCTCAAACTTCACATTTGATAAGTACCCTGGCCTGAAGACATCTACATGCCAAAATGTAGTTATAGTCATATCGCCACCAGCTGGTATCAGGAAGTGTGGCAAATACAAATGACTGACGTTGTCCTCCTACATTTATATACTTAAATGCGTATTGCCCACTGTGCTCTGTTTTCCTAAAGCCACCGGGTGGGCCCTTTCATCACTGCTTGCAGCTTTAGTTATCTATGAATTAGTAAAGGGAGTCAATTCAGGTTTTGTGCATTTTGGCCATATTAAATGTAGTAGGGGAGACCAGGGAGCGTTGTAACACAGGGTTAGATGTAACACTGTGAGTTTGACAGGAAAAGAAGGTAGCTGTGGTAACATCATCAATATCATACACTCACATCTTCTTTTTGAGCTCACAGGAGAAATTGCATTTGACTGTGAGCAAATTTGTAAATGTTATGACCAAAAAATTATTTTCAGGTAAGAAAGATTTGTAGATACAATTATTTAACCTGAAGTAGCTGTTTCTCTAGTTATAATTTGATGCTTTGTATTTATACTAATTTCAAACCCACATGCTAAAACATTTAGATATGTTATGGCTGTTTGGGGTGGGGATAGTTGTAACAGTTTACTAAAAATGTTATAACCAACCCTTATGATGATTCTAATGAGTCCATTTATTGGTCACATCCTCTTTTGAGGCAAAGTCACATGAGTTTTTTGTTGCATATTGAGTGATTTATTTATTCAGTAAATGTGTTTCCATCGTAGTTTATACACATTTCTTCCTACCAGATAAAACTTATCTGCCTCAATTGAACGCACAAGTTTTTTTGTGCATATTATTAGAATTAATGCACATTTTAATGTTTCCATCCAGCATTTTTATGCAATATTTTCAAAATTCACATAAAAATAGGTGGATCATGGAAACATAGTAAACCCTTATGTGACAGGAATACAGTACACTTACACGCACACAAACATGTGCGGCAATTGTTAAAAAAAGAGCAAAAACAATATTTTTAGTTACTTTAAATTGTTTACGTTGTTCAAAACTGTTTTTTTTTTCTTTGTTATTCAATGATGTTTATCCAAAAATTGGATAGTGTGGATATTATTTCAACAAATTACCTCTCAGTGTTATCTATCCCCAGCTAGTGTTACAACTCACCCTGTGATTATCAATACACATCCAAGCAGAGGTTGGGACAACAAGTCACACGTGTTCAAGTCCAAGCAAGTCTCAAGTCTTAATCATCAAGTCTCGAGTCAAGTCTCAAGTCACAGTGCAGACAAATCAAGCAAGTCAAGTCAAGTCAATGGTTCACCCCAAGCAAGTCAAGTCGAGTCCTGACAAGTTTCAAGACAAGTCTCAGTACTAAATTAAGTAGAGGTTAATTTTTCGGCTGCATATTTGTTTTTGCGCAGAAAAGATTAACTTATATACATATCTTATGTAAATACATATATTATGTATCTTATTCACATTTCTATATATGAGTTATCTGTGCTACAATAATATCTGAAAATAAAATAACATTGTGATTGCTAATAAAATTATGTTGCTTACACAGATTGGATTAGACAGATTAGATAGGATTTCTGAATTTTGAACATTTTGTCAAATCTAATTTAATCGAATGTATCTAAAATGTGTTGCATAGGTGTGGGATGCTATATATATAGGCCTAATAGTATTTTGAATTGAATCATAGTCCCACAACATAGTTCAAACGGATTGGAAATGTATGGACCTAAAATTAGTTTTAGGCTTATGTAGGCCTAGTTATTTTTGACATATTTTATATTGTTTAGAAGTGCTTAGATTCATGCTGCCTTCACATGCTATCTGATCTGATAACTCCCCCTTCTGAAGTCGTGATTATGAGCTCATTGCATTCGTTTCAAAATGGGAGCGCGTTCATGTGCAATTTTTACCTAGGAAACTTGAAGGCAGCATAAGGCGTTAATTCCAAATGTGTAATTATTCGCAAAACAATGGTGAGTAATTATTTTAATGTACTGACAACCCTAAACATTTGAACAGTAATTCTACACATTAATCATCGTTACAGATATTAGTTAAACTAATATAAAGAAATGACTTTCTTACCTTTCCTTGTGCTTCTAGTAATGTCGGATGAAATTTGAGGTTGTGGTTGTCATGTCGGACATCCTTGCGTTGCATTCTGCATATGGCAAATCTCTTTTTTTTTCTTTTTTTTTTTAGTATTGACATTGTCCAATTCAAAGTCCTTATAGCCAAACAAGATTATTTTTGGAGCTCGACTATCGTCTGCCATCATGGTTCAGTTTTTTTTTTTTTTTTCAGTTCCGTTCCGTTCTTTCGTCATGTTAATTGATGTCACAATATTTTTTTAAACAAATTTCATTACTGTTTAAAAGTAATGAATAATAAATTCAAGTCATTGTCGAGTCTTCCACTTCAAGTCAGGTCAAGTCTCAAGTCATTTGATCTCAAGTCAAGTCAAGTCATTCTCTTACATTGATCAAGACTTGAGTCCTCCACCTCTGCATCCAAGTGAGTTTTCTTTGTAGTACACAAATGTGGCTGCCATGAATCAAAATTTGAGACATCTAGAACGAACAACCACTGAGTTACTGAGGCTCAAACAAAAAGTGTTATATGAGAATATATGTAAAATATCTGCGACATTTCTTAGATCAGCTCCAGCCACAAAACAGGGAGACTGTCCTGGATAAATGGAGATATCTGGTCATCCTAATTTAAATATTAAAAATCTGGATAACTTAAAATAAATGGAAAAACTGAATTTACCTATTCCTGTTCTTTGTACTCTTGACCCTACCACTGTTTTGTAAGCTTCAAATGTCTGATTAAAATTGTATTTTAAAGGAAGATTTGGTGGTGGTGGTGGGGGATACCCAGTGGAGAAGTGTGAAAGTGAATAAATCAGCCTGATTATTCCACAGTAGGAATCAGGAAACTTGTCAGTTTGTGTCCAGGTGAAGGCTTTTCACTCCTCTTGAACACAGCATGAAAAGCATACATGAAGGACTTTATAAATACAATGATTTAAATGGATGTAACAGCCAATATAACACCTGAAGTAATAAAGAGAAAAAAAAAAGGGAAAAAAAGACTGTGTTTTGATGGGAGTACCCAGATGACTCAAAACAGTCTCAGCTTCCCTCTCTCTTTATACTCTGCTCTGCTAGATGGGGACCAGCAGAGCTCCATGATGTCCACTGCACTGTAGCTCTAGTCTTCTGGAAACTTCTCTCTTTTGGACTTTTTTTCCCGACCCATTTTCTTTCAGGCTCTTGAACTTTTGTTGCCACAAGCAATGCTCAAGGCGATAGTTCCGCTTCAAAAAATAGTTGGGCTTTGAACACATCTACTGTCTTTGCCTTGTGGCGCTCTGCTGTGCTATTAACCGCCGTTGTCTGCAGAAATCCTGTTATTAACAGTAACTCTCAATAGCTGAACTTCTCGCATGCACACAAACTGGGATGTTCGGGGTCGCCCCTTGATCACAAATTAGTAGCGATTTGTTATAAATGTACTCGTTTGGTTTCTGAGGAACTATACTGTGGTAGTAAAGGCATTCTGGGTTGTGCGGAGATCAGCTTCTACCTCGCTCAGATGGAAGCCTTTCTGCATACCTCCACGGGCCACAGGGGTGCAGCAGCCATCTCCCTCAGCCGCAACTAGCGATAATTAAAGTCTGAACAACAGTGAGAAACCTGCGCAACAAAGAACGGCTCCGCTGCTCCAATCTCATTACCAGCAGTCCCTGGCTGTGACCCCCACGGCATCGACGCTGATTTGAAGAGTGCGGGGGAAGCGTGGGGAGCTGCCATTAGAGCGGGTAGCCATGTTTGCAGAATGGCAGGGCTTTAATAAGAGCGTGTTGGGAATACCGGGATGCCAAGAAGCGAAATTAGGTGAGTTGCTTGGTGGAAAACAGATGAAACAATACGCCATCAGATTTCCTCTCCGGAGGGCTCCCGTACTTCATTATAACAGTGAAGGCCTGGGTTCAAACCACATTACAAGAGTATTGAAACCCCTTCCAAGTGCTGTGGTTTTGGCTTGGCTTGCCTACTTTTATCTATGCACATTCTGGGAATCTCATGGAACCTTTCCTTTCCACACAATGTTCGGTAACACTTTATTTTAAGGTGACATAGTTACATGTTACTACATGTACTTACTATAGTAATAACAGTAAATTGTGCCTAATTACAAGTAACTAACCCTAAAACAAACCCTAACCGTAACTCTATAGTAACTATGTCACCTTCAAATAAAGTGTAACTCAATGTTCTTTATAGTGTAAAAAGGTTCTTTAATTTTTTTTTAAAATGTTCTTCACACTAAGAAAAAAAAAAAGGTTCTTTTAAGAACTGTTCAATGAAAGGTTCTTTCAGGGAACTAAAAATAGTTCTTCTATGGCAATGTTGCAAAAACTCATTTTTTTTAAGAGTGCACAACTGAACATTTTATTTTTCCAGACTCCGAGAATGAATAATTAGTGAAGGTCACTGGATATAATGAAGACATAGTATTGCACAGCTATACATCAGCATTGTAATTATTTGTCTCATACATGGTCTAATTGATTAAGTGGTGATTTTGTCTCCAAATTCAGAAGCATTGATTGCAAATATATTTACATGGTATACAAATATGAACAGAGTTTTACCAAGTGATGTGGATGAAGTGTTGTGAATGTATTTAATAGGGGTTAGCTATTTTTAGAAAAGAAAAAGGGAGAATATATATANATATATATTTATATATATATATATATATTACACATTATTTTGATGGTCCACTTTAGATATTCAATAAGTAACTTTGCACCTACACGTCAGCTAACTCTCATTAGAGTATTAGTAGACTGTTAGGTTAGGGTTCGGGTAAGTAGAATAAGCTGAGATGTAGATGCAAAGTGACTTATAGTTAGTAGAATGTATACAGTGGACTCAAAATAAAGTGTTACCAAAGTAACTAATCTGATTACAATAATTTTAAAACCTTCTATAGTCTAATTACAAGCACTTTGTTTTTGGAATCTGATTACGTAATCCAGATTACGTGTATTCAGTTACTACCCAGCAACTGACTCTTTTTGGTGCGATGACAAGGCGTATCTCGGCCCCGTGAGAGTAGACTGAGGTGGGTGGTGATATTCACTCTTGTATTAATGCTCTGCATTCAGACAAACGTTATTTTATAAAGGTCAGCGAGAGTCGCATTAGGACACGGGGGCCGCTCTGACGGCCTGACCTTTTTAACAGCACATCCCTGCAACTTACTAACTTTATTGTAATAACAAAAACTAGTTTGGGACTGCTATTTAATAGCCTTAACTTAAACAATGTATGTGATAGTAAATAGCGACTAGTATCAAACTTTTTAAAAAAGATGCAAAAGAATCACAGAATGATTCTACATGTGCCGTATATTCCAAATGTTCTGGGGGTATTGAAATTCCCATTTTATTAATCTTGATATCTCACAACTTGTGTGCTTTTTCTGGACAAGTCAGAATGAACTGCAGCGCTAATAGTGTCTCATGATCTCGCACATCATGGAGCCGCGCACAGAAGACCAATGGCCACGTTAATTTTTGTGAAATTATACATCAAATTTTGGTTTGTTTTTCACCAAATCCTATCGTATACCCCCAGAACACTTGTGTTATACATTACGTGTCACATGCACTGTAAACCCGAATAAGTTGGCAAATCTAAAAAAATGTAGGTAATCAGAACATCACATTTTTTAAGTTAAGAAATTCAAATTTTAAGTAAGCAGAACTGGCAGATTTCAATTTTGTTCTCATACATTTTGAATTGCTCTTAACCTGAACATTTTAAGTAAGTTAATTCATACATTTAACTTAAAATTATAATGTAATCTCTTTTTTTAAAGATTTATTTTTGGCGTTATGATAGGACAGTAAGCAGACAGGAAGAGAAGTGGGAGAGAGAAGTGGAAGTTATCGGGAAAAGTTTGCGAGCCAGAACTCGAACTCGGGTCCCACGAGGCTATTGGCGCCGACAAAATTATCATATAATTTTATTAGTGGCAATTTAGCTACCTATAACTATCTAATTCAGCCAAGGCTAATTGGTAACACAATGCTTTGATGTCATTAGAATAGCATATCAATTGCTGAAAGAGTACGGCAATATAAATCATTCAATATTAGCATAGCAAAGCATTAAGCACTACTAAATCTCTCACTTGACATTAATCTTGTACAAAAAAAAAAAAAAAAAACATTAATTAACAGCTTAATTTTAGCATTTACTCTCCCTTTCAAGTGTCATGGCAAAGCATGCTGGGAAATAGCCCAGTTTCAGGTAAATTTAAGTTTGGATGAATTAAAAGGAACACATTCATAGAACTCAAAACAGTGAAACAATTCAGATTACTTAAAATGTTTCACTTTTGTGAACTCAGAAGAAAAAGAAAGTTCTACATACTCATAAAAGTGCATTTGATTGAACTAATTTGTTTAATTTGAGTTTGCCCTACTCAAAACCAACTGAGTCCCGCAGTAGTACAAACCACACCCCTTCAAATTACGCCTACTGAAACAAGTTACGCCTCCCGCGAAGAAACAAGCATGGATGTCATTGACTAAAACAATCTTTTGAAGTAAATTATTTTATGTTTTATGAATGAAATGTTTGTAATTCTAGCTTATGTTGCTTTCAAATCTTATCAAGTATGAAATAACAGCTAGTAGTAAAACATAAAATAAATTTTACTATCAAATTAATACAGACTACCCTCCACACCGAAACCTTACCCTAAACCTACCCCTTCCATAAAAATAAAATTTACTGTAGAGTTTCATAATTAAAATACTTTTAAAAACTGATTAAAACAAACAGGATGACTATAGTGTCTGGTGATCCGTGTAATACGATCTGCATGCCTTATCACAAGGTGGCAATAGTGAAGCTTAAAAAGCAAGGAAAGTGAAGCAAAAGAAGAGCAGTACTAGCGATGACATCAGCGATTTCAGAGGGAGGGGCTCTGATGACACCCCGAATGGCTGTTTAATTGTAGGGGGGCGTAACTTGAGGGAAGGGGCATAATTAGTAGGGGGGTGGCTTGTAGTACTGCGATATTCTGTGATACTTTTGCGCCTTTTTTAAAAAGGTTGATGCTGGTCGCAATTCACTGCTATGGATGAGTGCGAGCGGGACATTTTTTTAAAATTATCCTTTTGTGGGCCAAGAAAGAAAAAAGGGCATACTGCATTAGAGCAACACCAGTGTGAGATGACTTAATTTTCATTTTAAGGTGAACTATCCCTTTAAGCCACAAATGCTGTAGATTGAATTTAACTTGTATTGAATATTTCTTTAAATAAGTTTTCTTTGAGGTCAGGGTTAGGGTTAGGTTTTATTTTTTTATTTTTAGGTTTTTAATGGGGATGGATATTTTAGAGCACAATAGAAAATAATTAGGGGAAATGAGATTAGGGAAAACAGAGAGGCTGCTAGCAAGACTCAAACAAGTCTCATCCACATGAGCACCACATTTCAACGCTTCAGAGGCACTTGTGGTTTCCTCTTCACATGTAGGGCTCTGTCCACTTTGAAATGGTTAGCTTATTTTACAGCTTGCTGAATTCAAGAAAGATTAAAAACTTTTCACCATTTGAATTCACTCTGATATGCCAGCATGACCTTTAGGTTGGCGTTATAGAACTGTATTACAATCCTTTTATGGCCTGTAAATACAACTCAGATTTTTTTAAGCCTTTTTAAATGTGATTTTATGTCCAATGTTAGAAAAGATCAGAAACAAAATTGGTCTGCAGCGTTGTACTCCTACTGGATTCTCTCTTTCACACCTGACACCACTGGACTAGCCTTTCTCTGGTAATTAAAATGTCACAACTTCAGCCAACCTGTCCCCACCTTTGCTAGTGACCCAACCAGCCCTTGCCAGTCTGACAGGAGGTGCCATAACCACACCGCTCAGCCTCCAATTAACACAGCTTACCCTGAGCCAACAAGAGCCTGCCGCACAGGGACAGAAGTGTAAAATTAAGCTGTCTACCCACTGCAACTCATTGTAAAAGCCACCTTGGCCTTGTGAAGGGTATGTGTTTTTATGTCTTTTAGAGAGAAAAGGGAGAGAGAAAGAAAAAAGAAGTCTGCGTGTGTATGTGAGACTCTCTTTTATTCTTTTCTCACACTCAAATATTTTCATGTCACTCCCAGAGCAGGGGTTTTAATGACTCTGTGTTCATTTTAAAATTGAAAACAAAATATTATAGGTCTCAGTTTCAATTTGAAACAACAGGTTTTGGGCATTTTTCAGCTTGACCAGACTGGGAGACCAGCTTAAACCTGTTAAGCGAGAAAGGTTGTTTTGACACATTTGCCATGATAATTAGCATAAATACTAACAAGAATGGATCTGAATTAATTGGTATTTAAACCTCAAAATAAGTAAGAAAAGCTTTTATACTGCGTCGGCATATGGCTGGTGTCTGTGTCTCTAAAAGGGATGCTCTGTGAAGAAAACAGGCCTCTATTCTCTGCGCTAACAGGTTGTCGATAAGACAGCAAAGATCTTGGAGTGGCCAGATCTTCTAGAGATTTTAATTACAGATGAGGAATGATTAATTGGAGTGAAATGGGGCTTTCATTTCTAAACCACTGCTCTGATGTTTGATTTCTGTGGGGTTTTTTTCCCCGTTCAGCTGAGTGCTGTCCTTCTTTATCTGTTTAGCTTGTTACTGCATTTTATTTGAAACAGAGAGCATAACATCTTTGCAAACAAGTCCTGTAAGGGATTGTTTCCTCTTTTTTTGAATACCACATGTAAATAAAATTCTTACTAGCTGACAGACATCACTGACATAGCCGACTTGAGAAAGAGCAGCATGCACATCATAAAACTAGACAAACATTGTTTGTTCAGGATTGCTGACATCGGATTGGCTGATGGGTCTTGGAGGGTGGAGTTTAGTGAGAAGACTGTGGTTGAAAGGTGGCAAAACAGCTGAGATCACTCACAAACCCTTTAAAGGACTAGTTCACTTTAAAATGAAAATTACCCCATGATTTACTCACCCTCAAGCCATCCTAGTTGTATATGACTTTCTTCTTTCAGATGAATACAATTCGAGTTATATTAATAATCACCCTGATGCTCCCAAGCTTTATAATGGCAGTGCACGGAAACCACCTATTTGAAGCTCAGAAAAGTGCATCCATCCATCATAAACGTACTCCACACGGCTCCAGGGGGTTAATACAGGCCTTCTGAAGTGAAGCGATGCGTTTGTGTAAGAAAAATATCCATATTTAACACATTATAAAGTAAAATAACTTGCTTCCGCCAGACCGCCTTCCATATTCAAGAAAGTTTAACGCCTCTCGCAGTTCAAAATGCTTACGCTTCGTCCTACGCCTTCCGTATTCAACTTATGAAACTTTTTCCGTAAATTGAATATAGAAGGCAGTCTGGCAGAAGCTAGTTATTTTACATTATAATGTGTTAAATATATGGATATTTTTCTTAAACAAACATATCGCTTCGCTTCAGAAGGCCTGTATTAACCCCCTGGAGCCATATGGAATACGTTTATGATGGACGGATGCACTTTTTTTTTTGTGAACTAATCCTTTAAGAAGTTTAAGAACCGAAGCTCTTGAGTTGCATGACAATTAGTTGATTAACTCCAGATTTAAATGTTTAGAAATGAACATTTACTCACCTATTGTGTTCGGAAGACGAACAATGGATAAGCATGAAAGAAAAAAGAGAAGACAAATTGTAGTTAGTTTAAATTCACATTTAAAGTTGGCAGATCACATTTACGTCCAACATGCAAACTTAGGAAATGATCTTGCCGCAGACGCTAAACAATCTCATTCGCACTTTACACACAAACACATTTATATTTCCAAAAACGCAAACATCTCCATCCCAGCAGTGCCTCGAAGAAACAGCAGTGATTTAAACCTCTCTCTTTTCCAGGCTATTGAGTTGGAGGCTACAGCCCGCTGTGTAAAGAGTGTGGAAATGAGGATCTCGCATCCTGTTCCCCGTGCATCAGGCCTTGTTTGTTTGTGCAGAACCACAGAGCATTGAATCCTCACAGAGGGAGAAAGGAAGAAAAAGTGAGATCTTGCGGGGAAGCCTCTATCGTGAGTGGGAGCGGGCCAACAGCTGGAAACAGCGTGGGCCTCGATAGAATCACATTAACATGGTCAGACCAGATTGGGAGTTAGAGGAAGCACCCTATGGTTGTTAAGAGCTGTGGCAGAATGCTGCACTCCTAACTCAATCAGTCATAAGTCGAGTACGTGTAGCGCAGATACATTCGCCTGTGGGTGGGATGTTGTGCCGTCCCCTGTCAGCGTGCACAGACGTGTCCCCGCAGAGGCTGATGGGAAGGCGAGTGTGTGGTAGATTAATTTGACTGAAGGTTAATGGAGTGACGCGCGCTATCGCTGATGGCTGTTTGACACCGGGCGCAAAGGGCATCATATCCCAGCATGCACGCTTGTGAGGAACACACATATACAGCTGTACCCAATATAAACGAGACTCCACGGAGCATCAATCTTGAAGTCGCCGCATACATTGGCTGGAGGTGTCAAATGCAGCGGCAATGCAATGCAACTGTTCATCTTATACAATGGTCACATTTTGGATTCATATTCTTTAACCTCTTCACCTTTTTTATTTGCTGAAATGTAATTTAACACACTTCCATTTTTCCCATTAGACCTTCATGGCCGATGCATCAATGCATTGTGAGATGTCAAGAAGAAAGTTTGTTGTTTGTTTGCTAGGTCTGAGCCCGTTCGCTTGCCGTCTTCAATGGAGGAGTTTCAATGCACTACGCTGACCGTTCATGGTCAAACAGAGCCAGAACTGGAACCTGAATGGACTCAGATAAAAGCAGCATATCTTCTCCAACACTTCCAGAACAAAAACCTGCATTAGTTAGCCTCCAGTTTCAAAAGAAACAAAGCAGCAAGAGTCAGCTAGCGAACCAAATGGATAGTGAGAGAGCAAAGAAAAAAAAAATTAAATCCATTGTACATCAATAACTTGTAAGCCAATTCTCACACATGATATTTCAAATGAAAGTTGAAGGTTGTTGAAATGCCAATTAATAGAGAGGGCACAGACAATTCTGCTACACACATTGTCACTCTTTAAAGGATTTAGAATCACAGGGGTGAAAATCTTCTTTTACATGTTTCGAGATTCCAAAATATGGGCTAATCAGGTGAGAAATCCTAGTCTTCACATGCTGGGCATGGTGGATTTAACCAAAACAAATGATTAGATCAAATGTCACATCTGCATGAACCATTGTTTTTTAGCTTCTAAAGGATATCTTCACCGTGTGGTGGAAAAAGGTGTACAGAACGCTCTAATACAGCTGTCATAGATCTTTGAAGCCTGGAAAATCACTTTTCTGGGTCGGCGATAAGCACGATTTTTATTTTTTTTATTTTTATGTTTTAAGATAAGCAGCATGTTCACCCTCACAATTTTCTCTCGCCGGATCTCTTTCAGTCACTATCCATATGCATATATTTATGCATAATGTTTTATTAGAAAGTAGCTGTATTGTAAGCCTTACTTATGATCTGGGATCGCATAAATTGGTTGAAACTGATTATGTATAGTTCTAGGCACAT
>RJVU01014363.1:3596321-3614919 GCA_003731715.1 Anabarilius grahami
TATACATAAATTAAATTTATTTCTTGCTTATTAGCAAGCTTTCTTTTTTCCTTAGTTTAAGCATGAACTAATTTTTAAATGTCAGTGTGTTAAAAATGTTTTTATTTATTTATTCAAACAAATATTGTATTTATTTATTTAAAAAAAAAACATCTTGCAAGGTTAGGAAAAATAAGCTTAATGCAAACTGTTTTATCTTTTTATTTGCAAGGAAAATGTATCTTAAAGTTGATTAAATATTTACTGAAGAAAAAAATATATTTTTGGCAGTGTATGTCCAATGCTGATAAGTAAAGATTATATCTCCTTATTTAAAGGGACAGCACATCACCCATTTTTTTAATCAGCCCCTAATGGGCCTTTGAAAATAGAGACCATAGAGATGCTTCATCCTGAGAGTGATTGTCAGCCTTTCTTCTGAAACCCCTACTTCACTAATGCTGTTAATGCCACTCAGATCTCATTTACTGCCTAATGACATCTTAAAGAACACAGATTTCTCTTTGGAGTCCATTAAAGAACCGACAGGCTAGTCTTTGCAGAACAAAGAAGGGAACAGGCAAAGGGAAGGTTCAGCGCTGGTTTGATGCCTGAGGAGAATGAGCTGACAGTGAAGTTTACATTATCAAAGGCTTTTTTCTGAAGCGTGTGTTGCACAGACAAACTCAACACTGCAGACTCACTTTAGTTAAGAGGAAGACTTGCGTTCATCAGACCATGTGTCTAAGACAAATGAGGAAGAGAGATCGAGAGGATGGAATAGAGTGCTCCTGGGGAATGTGAGCTCCTCGTGCCCGTCTTCCTTCAGTGTGGGGCTTAATTAGAGCCTGAGCTTTTCATTATGGCAACCATTAATGTCAAGTCTGGTTAACCTTCACCCAGCGCGCTGACGCCGCAACGCAGAGATGCAGCAGTATACGTACACACAAACACAGTCTTCCCTCACACTGGCCCACTAGCGAGTCTGACAAGTCTGGGATACAGTTGTCTCTGCGTAATTAGGAAATGGTGACTGACTCTCTCTATGTTTATGCATGAGTGTGCTTGAGTGGGGTGAAGAGGGATATCGTTCATGATGGCCTTAATGCGATGTGTGGCATGCATGATGAAATGGATTTTGTAGATTATTCGAAAATGAAGATTAAAGGAATAGTTCACCCAAAACACCTATTTACTCCAACTCACGTTGTTCCAAATCAATCTGTCCATCTATCTACCTATCATCTATTCACAGAAAGAACCCCTCAGTTTTTGGAAATAATGATTAATATGTGTGCACTAATGTTTTTAAGGTATTTAAACATGTTATTACTTTTCAATTAATGTCAAAATACATGAATTTTTTTTTTTTTTTTTGTCAAGAAAATGCTACAAAAGCTTCTTCCTTTTTTATAAAAAAAATCTGAATACAATTTTTTAAAACTAGATTTTCAGATTTTTCAAATATTATTTATGCCTGAAATCACAACATATGGAAGCTTGTTTCCACCACCACAAAAAAAAAAAAAAGTAATTGTGACTTTTTATCTCACAATTCTGACTTTTCTTCTCACAATTGCGAGATTTAAACTTGCTATTGCGAGTTATAAAGTCAGAATTGTGTGATATAAAGTTGCAATTCTGACCTTTTTTCTCACAAATTAAATTCTCAGAATTGAGATATAAACCCACACTTTTGTCATATAAAGTCAGAATTGCAAGTCTATATCTCACAATTCTGACTTTATAACTCCATTGTGAGTTTATATAATGCAATTTTCGAGCAAAAAAGTCAGAATTGTGAGATAAAAAGTCGTAATTACCTTTGTAATTACCTTTTTAATGTGTTATTTCATGGCAGAAACAAGCTTCCATAACAACCAGTATGTTCTTCCAAATTTCTCGTTTTGTGTTGCACAGAAGAAAGAAAGCCATGTGGGTTTGGAACAACATGAGGGTGAGTAAATAATGAGAGAAATTTCTTTCCTGGCTGAACTATTCTATTAAGACTTTTCTTACTCTTGAAAGTGAGGCAGCACACATCAAAACACACATTTTTCCCCTCTCCCTATAGAAGACTCCCTGCCCTGCATTCTAAAGTTGGAAACTACTATTTATCCTCTCAGAAGTTTCACCAAGCAACACAAATTCAATAATGTACACTCCCTTCCAGTGACTAGCTAATTGCATTGTATTGAATAGAACAACATTTGTGTCTGTGTTTATCAACGGGCAGAAATCTCAGCCACGATCCGGGATGCGCTTAATAGGAAATTTGAATTTATACCCACAATCTCAAGCTCTCAGCCTGCAGCAAAACGCTGCAAATTGACAAAATTAATTTGTTCATTTCTGTCTCATTTGCAATCAATGGTTTCAATTTGTTAAGTTTACATTGATGCATAATTTCCCAGCATTATTCTGGGAGTATTGTGAAAGACACAACGTTTAGACTCTTGCCTGCCAGACTGTGTTATGTTATTTCCAAGTAAATGGCTCCTAAAAGGTTTCGTGCAGCAGTGCTGGTGGAGCGTTTGAGTGACATGGAGTCGAGACGGGAGACAGAGCAACACAGACGCATCAGCGCTGCTAAAGTGACAATTTGCTCGGGCATCATGCCAGCATTGAAAAGTCTCCATAAATAAAGCATGCTGGGAAAAAAAGACAACAACAGGCTGAGAGACCAAAGCAGACAGAGAGCAGTGCAGTAGGGCAGAGGGAATTTAAAAGAGTTAGGACTAAAAGAACTTAAAGGGATAGCTCACCCCAAAATGAAAATTGTCTCATCATTTATAGACTATCATGTCGTTCCAAACCTATACGACTTTCTTTCTTCTGTTACAAGCAAATGAAAAAAAAAAAAAATTCTTAGTGTTTTTGTCCATCCAATGACAAAAGCATTGTATTGAACCACATCATATTATAAATCACACAGGGACAAAAACAGCTGAACCGTACAAAACATACATCTGCAAAAAAAGATAGTCATACATGACATGAAAGTGAGTTATTGATGATGACCATTTTGATTTTTAAAGGAGTCAAACAATTTTGTAGTATTGTTTTTTTCTGTTAAGTTTATAATGTTAGTCAAATTTTCTTGCACAATAAACTGTATTTAGCTGCAATTTTATCGTTTTCCACCAAATTTCTTAAAGTCCCCCTGTAGTCAATAATTTTATCTCTTAAATCTCATCTTTGATCACCAAAATTACATATTTACATTTTTTTTTCAGGTGAAGAAAAAACGTCATGCCTTAAAATAGCTTGAATGTAAATCTACATCCTTTCTTCATTTAGTATACGTGGATCTAGGAATATGCTAATTAGCTCCGCCTCCACTCACTCGCACGAGCTCAGATATCCACTCGGTCAACTTACTGAGGTAAACGCTGCACAATGATATCACTCTTTACAATGTTGGACACATAACAGTAATTAATATGATTAGCCTTTTGCTTGACTACGTTATTAAACAGCTAATAATGTGTTGCTAATGTTACACAATTCCCTTGCTGATTGCTTACAAGCTAGTTTGTGACATCAGAAACACCAGCGATTTCAAACAACGTTTAGCAAACTGTCTTTAGATCACTGCAGTTTTAAGGAGAAAATACTCAGAAATAGTGTCGACTAATGAATTTGCTCATGGTTCATCTTAAAGCATATTAAAAACACCACATAGACATATAAACAACATTAAAAACTTGATTTTCACCACAGGGTGACTTTAATCTTAGAATTGAACTAAACCTTCTAATGTACTTTTATATGTAAATGACCCTTGTTATGATTGGCTATCTTTCTTTACCATAGTTTACATTGTCGTTCATGAGTGTGGGTCAACTTGCTGAGTACTGTCAAGTTAACATCATGAAATGATTTCTTTCTTTTTTTAATCAGATTTCAATGTTTCAATATTAAGATTGTACACTATATAACTGCACAATATTGTGCAGAAAAGCACAGTCGGTAGAGAGGAAACCTGGGGCACATTTGCACATAGTCTGTATAGATCCTTAGAAGCCATTAGTGGCAGTGTAAATCAGTAATTAGAAACACAAATGATAAAATGTCAGCCATGACCCTGGGCATTAAAGGCAGCCAGGCCTCATCAAGGCAAATCTCCATTTTCTTAACTCCTCAGCCTAACACATAAGAAAGAAGCAATCAGATCTATAAAACTGAAAATTATCTGAAATGAGCCAGAAGTTTAGGGTAAAGACCAACTGTATATGGCTCCACGGATATTGGATTTACTTATAAATGCACCTCAGGTGAACTTTGACCTGCAATGTTTCTATACTTCCCGGGAGATTGCATTTGATTGAGATGATAAAGTTGGATGCTTTTTTTGTTCTCCATTGGGGTGATTATGCAGGCAACCAAACGCACTATGCAGCCAACCAGAAAACAGCGCGGCAGCCTTTCCACACTCCTTGGACCATGCAGTGTAGCAAAGAACACATTATTTTGTCTATTTCTCGCTGTCTGTCTCATAGACACACACACACAAAAGGGCAGCTACTAAACTAGATAGCGCTGATGCAAGTCTATAACCTTCTGGGATTGCTGAAGCGAGTGCAAGGAAGAGAGGATGGCTACAGAAAAACATTTCAACCCTGTAGGGAAGTGCTGACTCCAACACAAGTACACAGGAGCCAGAGGCAGGGTCCCGCCTCGCGGTGTCAGGCCACTATGGTGGCAAAGCCGAGTGAGAATGAAGAGAATCGCGCCTAACCGTGACACACCATTTAACACACTGCGCACAGCCCAGGAGGAGATCTGCCCCGTACGGAGCTGAAGCACATCAATCTGTGGTAAACTACACCTACAGATCATCCCTTATGCAGATCAGTTGAAAAGCTGAAAACACAGATAGATGGGATGGACTAGCAGGGAAAAAAAAAAAAAAACTCTACAGAAGGACAACGGCGCTGTCTTTTTATGTGAGGTTGTGAAGTCTTTTGCCCACACAAAACTGTCTAACCTGAACTGTCTTGACCAAGTACTGGGTAGACAATTAGAGACTGGCCTTCTAAGTCGCAGGTGAGAGTGCACAGATGTGTATAAGACAGGCTCTGTTTCCCTCAGGAGAGGGACACTTTATCAGGTCAGCTTGCTGATTTACGGCGAGGCTGCTTTTGCATGCAGCGGACTGAGAGTCACAAAGAGCTAATGAAGCCTGACTTATGGGAAACAAATTAAATTTCCTTCCACAGGCCTCTCATTGACACTTCAGATTTGGCTCTGGCTCTTTAACCTCTTGATAGAGCCTGCGGTTGCAGCCTATGAGGATTTGTTTGAATGAGGTAGCCATGTTCCATTTGTAAATGAATCCTTCTTTTGAATCAAGTTTTTGCACATTGGCTGAACTGGTTAAAAAAATCTGAACAGTTAATTTATAAATTGGGTTTAATTGTATGTCAGTTTTATTAACACGAATATAAAGCATTTTTTTACATTTGCATTATTTTTAGTAATACATTTTAGTATTGTTTGCTGTAAATGCAAAGCATGTTGTTAAAATGCCTAGTTCTCTCATGAAACTCTATATGGCACAGACTGATGGGTCCTTAATGGAAATTGATCATATTCACAGCAGTAACTACTTGACACAACCTGATTGGTTCATGTCGCATCTGCAGCCAATCAGCTTGCTGCTCAGCATTTAAAAGGGTGGTTTGCATTCTGTATAGCAGTTTGCAGCGCACTTTCAGAGTTGCTCTGAAACTCTCCACCTTTCCTAGCTCCACCTGTATAGATCTGCTATGGGTAGTTATATATATATATATATATGCAGCGTAGCGGATCTATTCCGCCAAGACCAAATACATTAACATTGTCATCATATCCATTACCATGCTAAAAATCTTCCAAGTGTTGCCATGATATAATTCATTAATGTATTGAGTATCACAAACTTAAAATGAACAGCCTTTATTAATCTAGGTTAATGTTATTATATAAATTTAATATTGTTCATTGTTATTACATGTTTTTTCAGTAATGTTAATTTATACAGCTATATAACTACAAAAAAAAAAGATCAGTTCATGTATAATTTAACATTTATTGTACAGCATTAATAAATATAGATTCAAATTGTGTTACTTTTCAGTTAAAGATACCTAACTCATTAGCCTGTTACCAAATTTGTTGTAAAATGTTTCTAATATATTTAGATTATAAATGACATTGTTTTCATTCATTCAGATTCACTGAAACACACTAAAAAGAACCGACTAGCGAAAATGAGTCTGACTAGAGTGAAGACAGAAAAACTTTAAATTTTAATTTAATTGGAAACTTTCTTTCCCTCTTTTTTTTCTCATCAACTGAGATTGAGTTCTGTTTCCCTCCTTCAGATGTTTCTTAATTTATTTACCTTGATTTTTTTTTTAAAGCAGCTCATTTTTCCACCAGCTAATTTTTCCTCCTTGAGATTTTTGTCGTGCATCCACCCCCCTTTCTCTTCTTCTTCTTCTTCTTCTTTTTCTTCTTCATTTATATGTATACTTGGCTATGAATCAGTCAATGTGTGTAAAAAGATTTGTGTCACGCATACAAAAAACAAACTCAAAGCCTCCTGTAGTGGCATCATCTGCTCGCCTCACAGCTAACACCAAGATCTCTCCTGCTGCTGGACCCTCCTTCATCACCTTTCCCTCTCAAACTCTCTCTCTCTCACAAACACACACAGACACACACACACGTAATGTATGCATGAAAACACTGGCCAGCACAGATCCACAATGTTCGGCATGCTAATGAAATGCCTGAGATAAGCTTGAAAAAGACTAGGCTTCCAAATGAGGTAGTCCGCTGTATTCAAGAATAAAAATAATGGCTTAATGTTCTGTAGTGTGTTTTCATAACCCAGTTATAGCTTAGGGGGCCGTGAGACAGAGCTCCATTCGTAGTTATTGATGTCGGTTTTATGATAGCATGCCCAGAAACTGACAAGGATGCTAATGTCTGCCCCTCGGCATCCTGGGAGGAGGCATACAAGCAAATGCTCATCTATTTGCATAAGAGAGCCAAAGTGAGCATTGTCGAAAATCGCATACTTTAATAAAAGCAAAATCCTTTTTTTTTTTTTTTTTTAGTTATGAAGGTATAACAGTGTATGTCAGGAATACAAATGGCACCAGGTAAATATTTTGCAAATGGCTTCTGTATGCTGTTTGTGTGCAAGTGCTTGTTTCACAAATATAAGTTTCTTATGAATTTGGAGTAAGTGAAAAATTGTCCTCTTCAAAATGTTCCACTGATTTTCCTTTCTCTGTTCCATCCAACTTTTGCCACTGCAGTGATCTGGCCTGATTATGGTCTGGGGAAGCAAATATCTGTGCCAGTGTGTTATGGCATACAGACTACAATGGTCACAGATCATTTGCTGCCACTCTGACATAATTTTACCTCCATATGCTGGAAACAGCAGGGCCAGTGTGGGCCATTCCTCTGAGAG
This sequence comes from Anabarilius grahami, assembly GCA_003731715.1. NCBI lineage: Eukaryota > Metazoa > Chordata > Actinopteri > Cypriniformes > Xenocyprididae > Anabarilius > Anabarilius grahami. The sequence goes on from RJVU01014363.1 coordinate 3,603,772, forward strand.
GTGTTAAAATAATCCCTGGGCCTTGAGAGGAAAGCTGTTTGCTCATCTAATTCCATGCTCAAAAGTTTCCAAGCTCCCTGGAAGGTATATACAGGCACTTATTCTATGTAGATTTCCCAACTAGACCACTGAGACAAGCCCTTTCTATGTTACTTTCAAACATGCACGCACAAAATAACACAGCAGTCAGACAGTGTTTACAGTGCGTAGGCAGGCGATGCTTAACGCCCATCCAAAAAGACCAAGAAGTCTCCTGCAAAGTTCAGCTTTTATGTTCCCACCCTTTGCCACTTTGTGTGAGTAATACGCATTTGTAAAGCTCTCCAGCTTCTTTTAGCTGACTGTGGTGGGTGGGCCTGTCGCTTTCTCTCTGTTATTTCATGGATGCTGAAGTCGAAAAGCGGCACAACTGTGACAGATTGCTCAACCGGTGGGTCAAAAAGCCCTAATTGGTAGCGGGGAGCAGCAGTGAAACCTTAATGCATCCAATCGCCTGTTTTACAACCGACAGCCAGTAATGGGGTTACTGAGGTTAGCGTGCTGCCATTGTAAAACAATATAGCCGTACACCCTTGTTGTCGTGGTGCCTGGTGGATTCTTAATATTCATTGTCACAGGTTGTAACAGACGGCTGGAACAGGTCATTTACCAGCCCATTGTCCTTAATGTGACCATCTCTGGAAGAGAATGGGAGCTTGGAGACGTCAAGTGGACAAGGGTAGACGGGGGGCAGCTGTAACTTAATGACAGACTGCGCTTCCCGTCCATGTTCGTACCCATGTCTGGAGTCGCAAAACGGCTGTGTACCCCTTGAGGATAAGGGATTTGCTGTAATTAATCGGCGAGGACATGATGACTCTTGAAGTACAGGACAGGCAAATTGTATCTAAGACAAAGTGTCACAGGGACATGAAGATATGGAAGGACAACCGCCCGAAACGTCCCTGACTAAGTGAAAGTGACCCCGGCATCTGAGCCTGACAGACACGAGGTGAGTGTGATGAAGACGAGACATCTTGTGTCCTTCATGGCGCCTCGTAGACCTTGGCTGAGTCATTGAATGTTATCACAACCTCGAACGGACACCATCCATCCACTCAAACTGTCCTCCTCAGATCTGCTCGAGCTCAGAGTAAATTAACATTACAGTCTCGCTGAGAGACAGAAAAAAAGACTGCCCTGAGCCTTTCCCTGTTGAGTGCTCTCTCAAAAAAATGCTTACCGAGCACGCCCGATAATTTGCAGGTATTCCTAATTTGACACCTGTCTCATCATTTACAATTAGGCATTATGAGGTCTAATTGGCCATCTGCTGGTGCCATCTTATGCTCTTGGAGTGCGGCCACATTGGCGTCCAGCTGTTCTGAGAGGCCACACGCAACAATTGGACACACTAGGATGGCCTGGCATAATAACTATCAAAATCCTTCCCAAAATAAGAAATATTGACGACATTAGCATATCTAGTTAGCAGGGTTGTGAACTGAGGATATTTCTTATTCAGAACCGGTTCCGTTCTATAAAAACAACAAATGGTTTTCATAATGCATGGTTCACGTGAAGTGTGTATTTGTACAGAACACTAAAATACTCTTACAGTTGCACTACTAATTCTCGGTTCCACAATGCCACTGTTGAATCTACAGTGTGATCATTGTAGACTGATCCCGTGACTTGGTTCTTTTTAGTGAATCAAAAACATTAAGCACATCCTTTCAACTGACTGATCCCAAAACACATTACTTATATGATTTAGTTCTTTTTAGCACATCTAATACAATTGTGAATCGGTCAGAGCTGTTAATGAAATCTGAATGACTTGTTGAATCGCAAGTCATTAATTGTATCATGTTCAATTTGAAATGAACCAAACTGTTAATGTGTTATGCTTCAGTATACTTAGAAGAAATAAATCAGTGGTTAAACACACACTCTGAGTTCTGTTGTAGTCAATGGTATTTTATCATGCATGAAATGTCAGCATGTTCACTGTTTTTGCTGATATTTAAAATGATCTCATCATTTGACTATAGACTGTCAAAGTGCCATAGTAATTGCATTTCTTATTCCCAAATATATTTATTTTTCAAAAATACAAAATTAATTGTTAAAGTAACCATTGTAGTATTGGATCAGTAAAGGGTTAGTTCACCCAAAAATGAAAATTCTGTCATTAATTACTCACTCTCATGCCATTCCAAGCCAGTAAGACCTTCGATCATCTTCGGAACACAAATTAAGATGTTTTTGATGAAATCTGAGAGCTCTCTGACTTCTCCATAGACAGCGATTTAATTACCAATTTCAAGGTCCAGAGAAGTAGTAAAGATATTGTTAAAATAGTCCACGTGACCACAGTAGTTCAACCTTAATTTTATGAAGCACAAAAATGAATATTTTTGTGCGCAAAAACAAAACAAAAATAATTACTTTATTCAACAATATCTTCTCTTCTGTGTCATTCTCATATGACTATTTTAACAATGTCTTTTCTACCTTTCTGGACCTTGAAAGTGCCAATAAAATTGCTGTCTATGGAGGAGCCAGAGAGCACTCAGATTTCATCAAAAATATCTTAATTCCGAAGATGAACGACGGTCTTGTGAGTTTGGAACGACATGGGGGTGAGTTATTAATGACAGAATTTAAATTTTTGGGTGAACTAATCCTTTAAGTGGAATCGGAAATTTTGCAATTCCCATCTCCACTAGACAATCCAAAAGAACTGTCACAGTTGTTTCAGACTGTCACAGACTGCCTTGAATACTGTGTAATCACATGGCAAATAAACTCAGCCTACCTCAGAGGCCAACAAAGGGAAGAACTATCAAGACTGTTTTTGACAAGGATTAAAGCTGAAGCTGAGGTGATTGAGATTTGACAAGAAAAAGAGACAAAAAAACCCAATAACATTGCGTTTACTGCCTCCATCCTGCCCCCATAATTGTCATTCCTCAACAGGTAATTGTTCTCTACACTCTGTCAATCAACCCTCAGCTTGTCGCAGCTGCATTTGCTGTTAGCAGAGATTCCCCTGAGAGAGGGTCACCATGCTCTTAATAAAAGAAGATGAGTCCTCCGCTGAAGTTCACTCTCTCTATATCTATATTTATGAATATAGATTCTGACCTACAGTGAGCAGAGGAAAGAGAAGACCCTCATACATAAGTTCATGTATTTATGCATAACTACAACCTTATTATTTCCCTTCCTTTCTTACACTTTGAGGTAAATCAAGCCTTAGGTGAAACACCCCCTCTGTGTGCTTTGTTTTTGCATAAATGAGAAGCAACAGGGATGGTGCCATTAAAAGTTTAAAGCTAAAAACAGTGGTATGTTTATCTTGGCAATTAAAAACTCCCCACTGACGTCTTGGCGCAAACTGGAAGCAATGCTCTGAAAAACACTGTTTTTGCGCTCCCGCTGTGTAGAGGAACTGTTGAACGGTTAGTCCACCCCTGCCCAGTATGCTAGGCCTGTCTCCCAAGGGACGGCAACATTTACCCCTTAGCATGAGTCACTATTGATCTATTGTTGTGTTTCTCTCAAATGTAGGTTCTCCCCTCAGGTTCTAAGCTGGAAAATGCTTTTTATTGTGCACACATATACGACACACACACACAAAACAGTTTGCTTTTGTTTTCCTTTTCAGGTCTTTTTTTTTTTTTTTNNTACATCACATAGACTTTCCTTTATAGCCACGCATTACTAAAGAGCTCTGAATGAACAGAACACAGCAATACACTGTATTGTTTGTCCTTTAATACACTGTGATTCAACACAAAAATGAAATGATATGATCTGGAGACTAATAAAATGTTATACCAAGACTCTCGGCACAAACAAAATCATTACATGTTGTGATTCTTTGCTACGTGCAGCCACTGTTTATCATAGAGTTTCTTCTCATTTCTCTAGTCGTGCATATTTCGTTACATCTCCATATCTAATGCAATCTTCAGGCAGATGGTCAGGTGTGTATTTCTGGGAAGCCTTGAGAACTGAGAGGGTAAGCCTAATAACATTTTTCAGGTTAAAACAGGCTGCAATGCATTGGAGATTAAATACAGCGAGTAAAATAATATAAAGTTGTCTTTCTTCAAAGTTTGCTGTTCACTGAGAAAAATACAAGCCCCAACATAAAGTTATGCTGAAGTTTGTCTCTGCAAGCATTGCATGTGTAAACAGAATGCAAGAGCAACACAAATGGAGCCCTGGGCTCATACAGTATCTACATATATCAAGTCCAAATGGATTGAGAAGGAGCAAACATATTGGCTTCTACCTGAACCCCTTGTTTTTTTCTTCTTCTTCTTCTGCTTTATATTTGTGGTGTTTTGCCCATGGTTGTTTACAGCGCATACTCATGGTTAAATTTATCTAAGAAATAGTGTTCAGAGATGAGAACGGCATTAGTGGACCGGCTATTTTATTTCAACCATATAAACAAGAACAAACTAAAGCATAAATAAACTCTTTTGGGTTTTCTTTATTGGGGCTTCAGCCTGCAATGGATTCAGGTTCGATAGCTGCTTGTGATTTTGACCAAGTTGTTTTTGCAGAAATCGTTTTTATTCAAGGAAAAATTGATCAGGTAGTATTGATCATACAAAACAAATATACTTCACCGAAAGTAAATTGCTTTTACAATGGTAGATATTTATGGGATCTTGAATTGTAAGCAACAGCAAAATGGACCTTATTTGCAGATGGCCTTGTATACTATATGAGATAACAGTGCAGTGCAGGTGTGTGTGTGTGTGTATGTGTGTGGTCTTCTGTGAAGAACAGGAAAAGGAGGCTGGCAGGTTGTGGTGTCAGGATGATGGGATGTGATGGATATGTTTGGACAAGGGAGTGCCATCTCTGCCCTGTTGCATTACCATCATCCAGTCAGCCAGTTACACTCACAAACACACACTGGGGTATTCCCATTTACGCATTACACATCCGAAACCAATCAGGGATGAACAGCTGCTTTAATTACCTTCCTTTCCATGTTACACAGTTCCTTGTCTTCTGTCCTTTCCCATTCTACACTGTCTGAACTAGTACCCTTTACAACAACAACTGGGATAATCTCCTCCAAAGATACTAATTTATACCAATCAGGTAATATTATCTACACTTTATGCACTAATACACACACTTTAGAGGTGGGTCAAGTACAATGGTGTACCTTTGGTGCTACATTATTTTTCTCCAGCATTTTCTGCACAACCAATTGGAAAGACAATATTTTTGTTCAAATCAGTATTCTAGTGTGGTATCTAGATTAACATGACCCTAAATGGCACATTAAAATATATCTCTTGAAGTATGTTCCACCTGAAATATATAATATTTAATCGAACAAATGAATGATACATACAGAGTATTATTTGTAATGGGTGATAGAATGGATAAATAGATATAGACCGCATGAAACACACAAATGAACCTCTGAAACTTATGCAAATGTTACATGGATAATGACATAATGTTAATTAACTATGTGTTTAATTAGACCGGGAGCATGTCATTACTTTAAATGCCATTGTTCTTTAATTGCTCCATGGCTTGTTATTTATCGTTAATGCTCCGAATCCACCATGCCGATTGTCAGATCAGTTGAGGGATGTGAGTTTAACAGACTGCTGTGCATTTGGCAGTCAGGCTCCATTTGACAGTATTTCCTGTCTTCCCGTTTCATCCTGTTAAACCCAATTCGAGGAAAATGAATCTGCAATAGAGGCCAAATTCCATAGACTTCATGTTTAAATCCGTTCTGCAGAATCTCACAGATTTTCCTCCAAAATCAGTTCAGAAAATCAGGAAAGAGTCCTCGGATTCTGTCTGGGCCTGCTGATGGTCCGTACCACACACAAACAAATATATAGACAGTGCAGGTGATGAATTATGGAGGTTTGAAGAAGCATTTTGGAATCTCTCACCCTCATGCTTCCTTAAATGATTCACACAGTTTCCATTTTACTGTCCAAAGTTGTGCGAGAACATAGTCTTCTGTCCCCATTACCGGATCAGCTACCGTTCCCCCGAGCCCAATGTGTGCGACACAGCCGCAGCAATTAGTCGAGTAACTGCCTCAACAGCAAAAACCATAAGCAGATGAGAGGCAGAACAGGAACGAGGAAGAAAGGCAGAGAGAAGTGCAGCAGCTAAGAAGACAGGGCATGGATATAACCTTGGGAAAATGGGGGCCTGATTATCATAGAATTAATGTGCACATTTATTACATAATATTCTCATAGATGTTTATTGGGGCTAGGGGAAACCTTTGCTCTTTGCTGAGAGGAACATGATTACGTGTGACTTAATTATCATATATGAATTAATATAGCTACCATGGACTTTTACCCTGCTACCTTTTAATATGCACAGTAAAATCAAACATCTTATTGGAATGGAATGGTATGGAAGCTTAGATGTTTATGTTTGCTTTTGTTGCTGTTGTCATCCAATTACTGTGTGTTTGTGAGTGTCTTATATCAGATATAGAGCGACGCTGTGTCAGATGCTGCAAAGTCCTGGTTCTCCCCGAAATCAAAGTTCTCAGAACAAACAGAAACACTCTGGACATCTAATTTATCCATACTAGGATAAAAAAAAACCCAGCAGAAAAAGTCTTGCTTGTAATCTTACAGAGATAGATGAAACAACCCCCCAAAATAAGTGTAGCTGACAAAAATAGAGCATTTTGTCTGTTTGTCCATCCGTCTGTCCATCCATCAGTATCCAATCTACAGTATCTAATCTTTTCATGCCAGTGTAGGACGAGCACAGTCCCAAACCCTTGAGCACAGACTGTCTGTGTCCTGAGCTGTGACGTCAAAGGCAGAAATATAGAAATAGCATGACAGCAGACAGCAACCGAATGACATGGTGCCCAGATTCTTAGTCTGTCTCTCTAAATGTCTCTGACCAGGTCTATTTGGAGAGAAGCAATATTATCTGTTTGACTAAGAGGCCCGGATGTCCGCCTATCTCAATAAACACAGACCCCAGACACGAATGGACAAATAAGCCTGTTAAAATTGCCACGTGTTCTCTGCTCTACCTTTCTATCTCTATTTGCTAAGGTGAGAAGTGCTGAGTACAATAAGGAGTGTGTTTACCCATCAAACACAGCTCTCCAAGTGCTGAGACTGAGACTCCGACTTTAGAGAAATGCAGCACATTACCCACTTCTGTCCTGGGGCCAGTTGCATAAACATAGCCATCATGTTAAGACTGTATCTTAAATACTAGTATGACCAACTAGCGGCTATTCAAGGGGCAATCAGTCTTAGGGTGCTTTCACACCTGCCTCATTTAAGTCTGTTGAATCGTACTGGAGTTTGTTGTCCCCCTTGGTGCGGTTCATTTGGGCAGGTGTGAATGCAGCAATCGCACTTGGATGTGCACCAATAGAGGACCAAACGTTGGGTAGGATTTCTTTCAACCACTCCAGAGTTCGTTTGAAAGCATACCGAGACCACAGGTCTGCTCCAGAGTTAGTTTGAAACTGCTCCAGAGTTCGTTTAAAAGCGTACCGAGACGGTATGCTTTTAAACGAACTCTGGAGCGGTTCGCTTGAGATGTGAAAGCAATCCAACCCAACGGACCAATGAACCAAACAATATCATAATTCATTACAGGAAATGTATTATATAAAAATCAGTAGTGTCTGATTCTGAGTTAGCACATTAGTTACAGTAGTTGAAAATCAAAGAGCGCCTCTTGATCTTAAATGTTGTGTAATTGCGCTTCTCAGTGCAAGAATGCTGTCCCAACAAAGCCTTGATTCCGGCTCTAGCTGCATTATAACATTAACATATGGTCTCGACACAGTTAGCTTACTAGACAGTGCTGGGAGATCCAGAGAGAGCGCTTTTGAATTTGCCACAGTATTAATATGAATGTAGTATATCATTTAATAATAGTAATAATAATAATATTTTTTATTTATATAGTTCCTTTCCAACACCCAAGGTTGCTTTACAAAGATAGGTTAAGGAACGGAACCAAATAAACATCAACATCAAAGCACAAAATACATACCAAGGGCAGAAAATTTACATTTACATTTATGCATTTGGCTGACGCTTTTATCCAAAAAGCGACTTACATTGCATTATACTATACATTTGTATCGGAGTATGTGCAATCCCTGGGATCGAACCCATGACCTTGGCATTGCTAGTGCCATGCTCTAACCACTGAGCTGCAGGAAAGCTAGAAAATAATATACAGAGGTCACTTATAAAGATAGGTTAAAGATACAAACAAAGAAGGGCTCAAACAAATAACATATCCATAACAATGTACAATTTACAGACCGAGAGCTGAGGAGTAATATTCAGTTTTTTTTAAGAGGTTTTTGAAGGAGAGAAGGTTGAATGCCTTTTATAACCGAATGACGGATATCTTGAGGAAGAGCATTCCACAACCTGGGAGCCACAACACTAAAAGACCTGGCTCACATAGTCACCAGACTAAACTTAGGGGTTACTAACAATTCTGCACTAGAAGAGCGTTAGGAACGAACAGAAGCATAGGGCTGAAGTTAGTCAGATAAGTATCAGGGCCTTGAAGTTTACAAGCAAGGAAACCAGAAGCTAATGAAGGTGATAAAGGATTGGAGTAATGTGCTCATTCTAACATATAAATAGTGAAAAGAAAAGGGCCCAAGACAGAACCTTGAGGAACACCAGAACTGATGGATTTGGTGGATGATTTGTGCTTCTGGTATTTTTTTTAACAGCAGGAATGACGGCTACATTCGTATAGTGTTTGCGTGTGTCTTGACAGTTACAAATAAAGCCACAATGAGCTCAGGGAGCTAACTTGTCAATCATTTTGATGGATGATGCTGAGAAAACTCTGACTAATGAGAGGACAGATGTACTCGCATGTGACTTGCATAAACACATTTTGGTACGCTTTGTAATGTTGTCTTGTGAAAGTGAACTGAACCAAGAAGAAAATGCAACATTGTAATAAATTTAGCCCCTGTTTCAGAACAAAACAAACAATCCATAGGTGTGAAAACACACTTACTTTTTAGTATCACATTAGACCAATCTCTGTTTTTATGTAACTGACTTAGTCTTAAAGGGAAAAGAAATAATAAATTGTGGTGACTAACTTGTGAGACTAATATACCTTCTTTTGTATCCTTTTTTTCCCTTTTTTTTGGGTGAAAGATTATGAAAACAAGCATTTTCTAAGAATAACATGCATTTATGAATCAGGTGACATTAAGCAAATAGGGTCCATGTTAATTTCATGTTGTCTTTAAAGGTTTGTAAATAATGTTAGTCATGTTTTATATTATTGTCTTCATAATATGATTGTAATTCTCCTCGGATTTTTGTGTCAAGTAGTGTGAACGGTCCTATATTATTAAAATGATAATAGCAGTAATAATGTGGTGAATTTCATTGTTTTTATTGAAAGAAGCTTTAAGGGGAGATAAAGCCTACAGCTGTAGACATCCTCCCTCTGGCTTTCCTCTGCTGCGCTGGAATCTCGCCCAGAGTGGCGAAATGAAAAAGCAGCCATGTCGATTTCCATTATTAGGCATCAGGTGCTGCGGCTGGACTGGACCCATGCTCCATTGCTCCTACCCTCCTGCACTGCGCCTTTTAACCCTAATTGACAGTCTTACTTCCTCCCTCTGCCTGCTGCCCAGAGCCTTCGCCAGGCAGAGATAGAGAGGGGGGGGCACGATGCACATATGTCTGCTGTCTGTGCTGGCGCGTGTGCCTGCTGCGTTTGATATCTCTGAAGGCTACATTGGATGAGAGTTAGAAAGAGTCAGCACCTCTGCAGCTGTGCCAGCTCTTCTTCTCTAATAGACAGAAAAATACGCTGCTTTTGAGACTGCTCACGTTAATGATACACTTAAAAGAAATAGCAGGAGTGCAGAGTTTCAGCTTCATCTGACCAATGAGACGCACTCAGCAAATCCATACGGGCATATCCAGAACCCCAAAGAACTTTGTTAGAGCCGTGCAGTAATTCAGTGCACGTCCCACCATCTGCTGTTCTCAGGTTAGGTAAGTGTGCTGTAAGCATTTTTTTTAATATCGTGCATAAAATTCCCTACTATCTGACAGATATCACTGGAATAGGTGTCCTGAGAAATTACACCTGAAAAATGTTTCATCAGAATACTAGGCAACTGTTCAATGTCTGTCAATAGAGCGCTGCAATTATGACATATTTTTGGTTCTCTTGACAAAAACTCAATAAGATTTTTTCGTTGGCTTTTGGATTATTGCAGAAAATAAGTGACTTAGCAGCCGCTTCTTTCAAGGCAAATAAAAGTGCGTTTTATGTTGTAGAATAAAATGTGAAAATTTCTTGAGCAGATTTTTATTTCAAGCATTTAAACAAAAACCCATTGACATCAGAAAGATGGAACCTGAAGTGCTAAAATGCTAACTCGTTTCCAGGATTTGGCCAACACAATTACATCATCCCTCCAGCACTCAACAATCTTTTTGTTTACAGATGGTACAGTTGCAACATATAGCATCAGGGGCTAACTGGGCCATGCTAACCAGCCAAACCTCGACCCCTTTAGCAAAACGGCTACATTTTCCAACAGCACCTTTCAAGGTAAGCTTTATTCCTGCAGCTTCATAATTAGAGAAGGAACAAACCAAGATGCTATGCTAATGTGTGAGCACAGCTGAGTAAAAGCCTCACTTATCCAGACTGGAATTACGGGGGAGAACACATTAAGAAGTTTCAACTCATTAGCAGAGCTTTAAAGTGACGCCCCTCCCAGACTAATCCTTGTGCTGAGGCACCCTGGGTAATAATGCTACAGCCACGAGCACAAAACACACTCTACCGTCTGCTATTCTCACAAGCTCCCATTGAAGAAGGAGTGTTGTGCAGAACGCAGGAGCACTTGTTCTTCCGTACGACAACACAACACAGATGTGCACAAACATTCCTCATCTATTCTGAAACAGACAAAAGGAGCAGACATAAAATAACCCTTATTTAGGCAGTGCTGCTCGGAGAGTCTGCCTCATTTGTATGTATGTGGTACAAAGTCTTGATTCACTGGCCTCTGTTCATGGATTTTTCACTTACTAAAGGAAATCCAACATCTTTGAAGAATAGTTTTTTTTTTTTTTTTTTTTTTTTTTT
>RJVU01014363.1:3619329-3693365 GCA_003731715.1 Anabarilius grahami
TTTTTTATCTTTGTAGAAAGCCTTTATGCAGAAAGAAGAAAAAAAGTTTTTCTTTCCCCCTCAGAACCTATTCTCCAGTTACCCTTGGGAGCCTTCAGTTTAACAGCAGTGTTCAGTGGAGGTTTGCCGACTATGTCTTACATTCACAATATAACCTCGTGTACATTTATTCAGTGTAGCATTTCAACAGAAATATGTTGTATGCATCTATATTTAGCATATTGACTGGTTCTTGGGGTAACTTATTCTGTATAGCATAACTTATTCTGTACCCTTTGTGCTACAGATATGAATCATAACTCAAATTATGTGCTTGTTGAGGAGACGTGCTGTTTCTTTTTTAAGCTCTCAGTATAACTATTTAAAAAGTAAGAGATTATATACAGTATAATGACATTGAAGGACGAACCTGACCAGATCTAAGGACTACATTATCAAATAGTACTTTTAAGCCAGTTCAAATCTTAGCAACCACATGGTATTGCACAAAAGCAGTCAAAATAGCTTAGAAACCACGACGCAGTGCCCTGGTAACTACCCAACTTCTCTAGTTATCATTGTGGAGTGATATGCATGAGCGAACACACGTTAGCTTCAGAAAATGTAACAAATCTGTTCGCTCTCTCTTTTTGTTTTTCATGCCTCTCATCTTTTTTTTTTTCTATTTTGAAACACATATGCAGATGCTCCTGCCATGGAAAGGTCAGTATTGTGGGCAGTGATAAGAAACTGGTTATCCTTTGCATGCTTTCTGTTTGCGGTGCACTAATGAGCCAAAGGTGTTCGGGGAATGCAACATCTGTCACACAGACTGCCTGATGCAGTCACTGCAGGCATAAATTACCAGTTGTGCTGGCTTCAAAGTGCATGCCATCACCTTTCTTTTTCTTTTCTTTTTTTTCCCAAGTTCTGACTGTTCTTCATTTATTAGCCATTAACAAACAATTATATTTAGCAATTTGAGCTATAAAAGACTCTGGCAAAAATACTGAACAACATTAACATTAAAAGCAGCAGCAGCAGCTCGGTATCAATCCATAAACATCCACCTGTGCAGTGACTCTTATTATAAAACAGACACGGAAAACGCTGATAAATGCACACCTGTGACTACACATTTATTGTATTTATTAATGCACCAAGTTGCTACAGCTTGGCAGCCATAAACAGCCTACAGTTAAACTATTTATTGAACACTGGTGTTTTCTCATACTGCTGTATTTTCTATTTACTGTACGTGTGTTCATCCACTGTAAAAAAAAGTAATGATTTGTTATCACAACTTTTTAATTGTTTTATTTTGTCAAATCAACATAAATAATTAATTAATGTGGTTCAGATAACATACTATTTTGAGTTTATGATTATTAAACCAATCGCCTGCATTATCTCTAAATGAACTCAAAATTGTAAGGCAACCAGGTAACTTACTTTTTTTTTTTAAGTTAAACCAACTATTCTTTTTTTACAGTGTTTAAGAAGGCATGCTACTTTCATAGAGTACATGCAAAGCTACTAGAGGTCAGTGATTTTACCACAGTATTTATCATGGTAACAGACACACACAGATACACATACTGTACAACTGTCCAGTGTTCTCACATCTATCACAATGAAAGGCTGCCAGGTTTCATTTGCAAGCATGCTTTCTTGACAAACGAGCACAAGGCTGAGACAGAGAGGGAGGGAGGAATGTGCACGCAAGCAAATAGCAACAGATTGGACAGTCACTCGTTTTAAGGACAAAAGACCCGTGTGCTATCATAGGCCACCGTCTCTGACCAACAAAAGCCGACGGCTTGTTGTGACCACCTGTGCTTGTTGCTCAGGTCTAAAAGTGTGACGGGCCTTTCAGCTTCAGTTAGGCTCACTTCACAGCCAGGGTTGTGGGAAGACTAATGGCTTCTCCCTTCACTTTTGAAAGGCCTGCCGCTGTGTAGCGAAGGCCCGGCTCTTTTCACCTTGTCAGATGCTTGTCTGCGAAACCCTTTGCCCGCAGGGCCCCTAATGAGCAGGCCGCAAGGAGCAGCGGGCTAAAATGGAACCTGTCTGCTATTCCTAGCCTTTTGTGTTTTTCCTTCTCTAATGGGCTTTCAAGCAGTCTGCCTTTGTGTGTTCTCTTTTTCTCACTCACACTTTCTTTCACTTCCGCTGTTGCTATCTCTATTCCACATTGCTTAAAAAATTCCCCCTCAGCGCCATTCCACAGTGAGCAGCTGAATGTATTGTCTTTAATATGTCTCTGGACGCAGTGTGCTTGTACATATGTTTGTGTTAGAGTATATTCACTCACGTAGGCGTGAGCGTTAGCATTAATGGTGAGGTGAGCGCATGAGAGTTGTTGATGGCATCGGATGTGCCGGCGTGCTTGTGCAGTCCCAGGGTGGATTGTTATTGCTTTTCATCAATATTGGTTCTTCATCATTACTGAGATACAGAAGCACGAGAAAGAGAGACACCAAGCGGGATAAAATATAGCATATCATTGCTGTTATCGCAGATTTACTGTTCCTGACATCTTGAGACTAAGCGCCAGGACCAGGGTTGAGAACCACTGCAGTAGGCGAACAAATCAGATGTACTGTATCTGCTGAGGGTGGCATGCTGGCTCAGGTGAGGGACTGTCGCATCACAATAAGAAGTTCCCTGGTTTGAGTCACGGCTGAGCCATTCTGTGTGGAGTTTGCATGTTCTCCTTTTTTTGTTGTGGGTTTCCACTGGTTTCTCCCACAGTCCAAAGAACACAGACAGTAAATTGACCATGTGAATGTGTATGTCTGTGTTTCTTTACCATGTGATGGACTGGCCAACCATCCAGGGCTGCATTTACTTAAAGCATCGTAAGCCTAAGTTGATCGTAGAGATCATTGGTGGCAATTGTTCTACGATCAACTTGGGTTCACAGAGCTTTTGGGAAACGCAGCCCAGATTGTTCCCATGCCTTCAGCCAGGGATGCTACACCAACTGAGCCATTGAGAAGAATAGGCAGGGGCGTCATGCACTTTTGAAATTAAGCTTTCATTACAGTGCCGCTTACATCAGTATTTTACAACTATAAATATTTTTTGCTAGTACTTATCTGAATTTAAATGTCAGAAACATTATATGGTTGAAAAAACAAATCACTTGTGAGATATGATGAGTGCTGAGCACGTCCGTATCTGGCTCAGCGCCAGCCAAAGCGCGAACATAGATTTTAATTTAGCAGTTGATAATGTGACACACTGGATGTTCTAATCACACTGGTTTGATCGTACGCTTCAAAGGGTTAATTATCAAATGTAAAAAAAAAATGTTTTTTGTCTTTTGGAAGCTGCATTCAAATCAATTTGGCTCAAAATCTAAGGGTGCACGTGCGCCCTCGGTTTGAATGGGCATGACGCCTCTGAGAGTAGGAATGCTAACAGATTGTATTATAGACCTCTCTTTCTTCAGAATTTCTTGCAGGTATGCACAAACAGGTTTGGAACTAAACTCTGGAGGACAGTAACCCTCCAGAAGCAGTGCTGAATAGCTTTGCCTTTTGTCCTCTGCTCCTTGCACAAAATGGCCAAGGGAATTTGTCTGTAGAGGTAGAAATGTGAAGAAGTGAATAGTAAGAATTTGTTATCCCCATTTTCTCACCCTCATTCCTGAGACCCCTGGACAGCAGCGTAGTGCCTTGTGACAATATTGAACTGCCCATCAACTCAGTCTGAGGTCTCAAGAGGCTGATTGGAAGACAGGAAAGTCGATCACACTCTCATTTTGGTCTGGTCTCAGCTCTATATTGTGATACTGAGGTGTAGGTGATGTAAGTCTGTCTCAGGGGGCATTAGAAGCTCAGACAGGAAGTGTATGTAGTATGATGAGGGCTTTAGGTGATGCACACTGATCTATCGGCATGTGCCGGGGACAAATTATTTCAAGGATAGGGCTGCCACATGAATCCCTGAAAGGAGGAAGTGTAGAAACCCTTACATTCAGACCCTGTTTATGCCTGCTTTAAAGGAGCTACACATTCAAAACATAACACACCTGTTTTTATTGCATTTCAATGTACAGTTCTGAAGCTCAGTGCGCTGTGGCAAAACAACAACCTACGGATCAGATTAATGCACTGCGTTCCCACAGTGTCCACCTACTGTTCAAATGTGTTCTTGATTACTCCCCTTTTTTCTAGTGTCAGAAAGGCTTTAGAAAAACAATTTTGAGCTCAATATTAGATACTGATCTTAAAGAGAAAACTGTTAGAAAAGTCATGATTCTTCTGAATGGCTGTCTCAAGTGCACATCGTTGCAGGTTGACACAAGTCCCCAAACGTTTGCGTGCATGTACAGACACACATGCAGAGTTAATTTACAGATCTGTATGAGGATGATGAATGAAACTCATACGAACGAAACATAAAAATCATATTTTACACCTGACACCTGAACTGCGTGACCAGCGAGGGTTGCTTTTACTATGATGCACTAATAATAAATCTATGCTTATCTCCTGTCATGGATGCTGGTCACAAGAGCACCGCCTTCCTGTTTGTTGCCTTGGAAGCAACTCTGACTTCCTCCTGCAGTTTGACCTATCTCCTTCTCTCTCTGTCTCAGAGTTTCAAGAAGAGCTTACTAAAGGTTAGCTAATCAGCTACATCTGACATCTTTATCAAAAGCACCACATTCAGCCACATGCACATGCACAAACATTCACACCTGTCAGATTCTCAGCCATCAGTACAGATCAGCAAGATTAGGTGTACTTTCTTCACAATGTAACACACTAAAGTGGTGTATATGTGTGTGTGTAGTGAAAGCATGTGTGGCTGAAAGTGGTCCACACCACAAAACCAGAGACTCTTTCTCCTTTCCAGTCACTTTTCACAGTGATTACTGTGTTCGATAGTGGGGTAACGTGAAATTACTTATTGACTAGAGGTGAGAAAGTTATTTACGAGGTCGATGGCTAATTCCCTTTAGGCTACTTCACAGGGCTGAGGTGTTTATGCACTGCAGGAGGAGGGACAACACAATAAAACACATCATGTCACCCTGGCTTCTGCTCCCTTTCCTGCTGATTTCTAAGGTTGTGTGTTTGTGAGAGAAAGTGTGCTTGGAGGGAAACCTTGAGTGTGTTTTAAAGCAAAATGAACTAGTGTCATTAGCATTGAAAGCTAACTCTGTAATATTCACACAATGTGAAATCTTAGTAGGTCATGGGCAACACACTGCACCCTAGACACCATTTATTTGCATCCATGATTCATTAATAAATATGTCAATACATAAGGAATTGATGCGGGAAAACTAGCATTAGCAAAAAAAAAAGAACATAGTGAACCTGCTAATGATCACTTTTCTTTAGTGTGGCCTTTTATTTGAAAATGTTAAATGATCCCTAAGCCGTGCATTAGCCGATCAAGGTCCTAATGACAGAAAACGCCTGGGCCCTTGTGGCAATATGATTCACACGTCCTGCCTGACATATCTCTTCAGCAAGAGACCACACCTTTGCACCTGCCATAGTGACATTAGCATAACGCATACCTCATTAATCCGATCCGGGGCAAAGCCTGTTATAGATTAGCTCTCAAGTACTCAGCAAAGACAAACGAGGCAAATGATCTGAACAGAAAACGATACGCTTAGATTGTGAAGATGGCCAGAAAAAAAAAGGGAGGGGTAAACAGCCAGACCAATTTCAGGTGTGCACTGTACAAATCAAAGCTGTGTTTTTGTGAAATAAATCAAATTGATTGGTTGTACCTTAGATAAAATCTCATCAAAAAAAAGAATCAGGCCTCACAGAGTGGTTTGTAAGCACATGGACCATCTAAAAGAGGTGTGCTCTTGATGGATAAGCTATTGAGCTTACATGACTAGCTCCTTGTGAGAGATCCTTGTTAAGCACCCTTCACCAACAACAAGGTTGTCTTTTATTACTCAGCAACATTGGCTAGACAAGTAATAGTCAAGTGAAATGTATTCGCATAGCGCTTTTCACAATACATGTCATTTCAGAGCAGATTTACAGAAAGTCATATAATGCCATGTCTATAATGCTTTAGTATTTTAGAGCTGGATGATATGGTGATATTTAACTCTTAGCATATCAGTATATCAAAAGAAAGAACAGAGCCACTGCTTAAAAAAAAAAAATTAATAAATAAAAATAAAATTATTCTAGTTTCATGCATTCTTTTTTTTATCAAAACTTGAGTGTGGGTGCTTCATAAAAAACAAACAAACAGACAAACAAAAGTCAGTGGTGACTGTAGCAAGAAATGAAAAACTATGAAAAAAAAGAATGAAAAAAAAAATAGCGCTAAAATGTTCCCCGGATGCACAACATCTTGATTTTTGGGTGACTTGCGACCTGTACATATTTTTCATAAGACTCACCCTTGTTGCTTAAAATGAATTGTGATGCTTTCTCAGCAATGTACATGTGCTCGCTGAGAAGACCATGAAGCCCCTGGTCAGAAGGGAGCATTTGAGGGCAGTTGCCGTCGTGTAACCTTCACAACACAAGCTCTTGAATTAGCACCGTACTCTGTCCTAACTGCTCTGGCCACTGTTACACAGCTGGGTATCAGCCTGAGAGCAGCTGCTGAGCGCCTGAAGCGAGCGGCATTTTAGTCAGTCTGCTACTCGCTCTCTCTCGTCCCAGTTTCTTTTCCTGCTGCTCCCCCAGTGACTCACATCATACCCCTCTCACACCGTACACACGGGGGCTCTCCTATTTGAGTCAGTCTGAACTCTGCCACCAACAATGAACCTAGCATTTACTTCAGCTTCTGGGTTCATGAATGGCTGCAATTACAACCATTAGCATGCTTAATTAACAGATTCACTGGCAACCAGCACAGAGCATGGCACCTTCTTTTAGTCCGCGGCCAAGCACCTGCCCCCAGCGCGGCACACTCCCACGTCAGCTTAGCAAGGTGTGTAATTTGAAAGAAAGTGATACAAATGCTTTTTTCTCCCATGCTCTCCCGTCTACTGTTCACTAAGATTTTCTTTCTACTTTGTGTGTGTTTTGATTCATCCACATCTTGCACCTCTCCTTTCTCACTATTTCTTCGCTCTTCACGCTACAGCATGGCAGTGACCTGGGATGATGTTAATGACAATATTTTCATACACCATTCTGTGGTGTTGACAGTGTTGCCAAAAAATAAGCTAGTAAACAAACATAATCAGAAAGAAGCACAATGAGTTTTCCTCACAGGGCCACTGAGGAACGATTGGCAGGAGCAGGCACTGGCACCAGCCGCAGAGCCAACAATTGGCACTGCCAATCCCCCTTTTTCTTCACCCTGTTCTGGAATGCTACATCACACAACTCGTAATATGTCTTTGTTCGTCTGTCTCTCTTCACTGGATGCAGGGACTGTCTCATTACAGGTAAACACTATTGTTTTGGTGTCCCCGACGTGCTTCCGTGGACGTTGCGCCCCTATCAGACTGAGGGTTAATCACTTTTTAATGAACTCCAGATTACTTCTTCATATAAAAACCCGCAAGAGCAATGTGGAATATTTTGTGTAAACTAGATATTTTCAATTACAGAGCCTTCTATCAGTGAAGCTGTCTGATCTTTGATGCCGTGTACAGTAGTTTCCTTCTTATCTACCTTTCTCTCTCCTTCAGATCTGTGTTTTTGATTTCTCCAATTTATCCCTTCAATTTACCACTCCTTTTCTCAACATTTGATTGGATATTTCTCATGGGTTAGATCACCCTATGTACGCACCACAAAGATGCAAGACCATTGGAGGTGGCAGAATGCATTTGCCTCTTCAGAAAGTGAAATTGGTTTGGTTTTCTTACTAGAATGTAAATGATAATAGGGTTTCCATGGGTTTCAGTGTATCTGAAATGACTTTACCTTACCTAGCCTCATGTAAGAGGTTCAAGGAGTCTTTTAGGAGGAGAAGGTAATTAGACGTAGATGAATTGATTGCGAGTGTGGAGTGTATTGCTCTGACTGACCTACCTCTTCTGGAGTACATAGCTATATTCTACATCAATGGTCTCATTAAGACGTGTGTGTAGTAACAGATTTTTTTTCAGTAAAATGGCCTGATAACTTATTCTCCCTTCCCCTCTCTGACTGTTTTTTTCCCCCATACTACACTTGCTTCATTTCTCTCTGTGTGCTTACTCTGTCGCTCTTAAGCTGTCGATGGCTCTTTAGTGGCTGTCAGGAGCTGCGCTGAGCGCATCCCAAACATATTGTGCTTTTTCACATAATTAGGCAGGAGGGATTTCATTAACAACACTAGAGTGCAGGCTTCCATTCTTACGCCAGTGAGTTTGCGCCATCCCAAAAGGTTTTTAGCTGTCTCACTCTCTCTCCTGCTCTCAAACATTTTTTAAACACTCAGAGACAATCGAGAGCCAAAGGTCTGAATTCAACGAGCGGCGTAAATATATCAGTCCAAAAAGATATTTTATAAATCAGTATTTTTGTTTTGATTCTAGTGGAAATATATGTAAAAATCCATAAATCAAACAAAAAATTGCTAAAGCATTAAGAAAATAACTATTTCAATATACGGATATACTCCTGAAATATCTAATTATAAACACACCAATACAGTATACATATATATGGTACATTCAATTAGGGATGCTCATACATGTTTAATTGAAGAGTTGAAGAGTTCTTTGGGTCAAGATATGGAGCAGATTACAAGACTATGCAATAACAGTTTATTGAACATTGCCAAAAAATTCAATAGAGGGGCTGTGCACTCTAAAAAATGCTGGGTTAAAAAAACCCAAGCTGGGTAAAATATGGACAAACCCAGCAGGTTGGGTTAAAAGGCACCTATTATGCCCTCTTTCACATGATGTAATATAAGTCTCTGGTCTGGTCAAGTTTCAGCTTAAAATACCCCACAAATTTGCCCCTATTTGGGGGTGAGCAAAAACACGCCTTTTACTATATTACTATATTGCTGGCTAAAAAAATAAATCCAAAATTGGTTGAAAAAAATGGCTGGGTGAAAACAACCCAATCCCTGGTTTTGTCCATATTTCAGCAGTTTTTAGAGTGTGTGTTCAGTGATGCAAACTAATTATTGTGGGTTGATATATAGGTTTTCAGCACGCATACACAGACACACAACCGCACACCCCTGCTCTGTGGGCCAAGTGACAGCTGTGTTTGGTGCAAATGGAAGAGCAGCTAATGAACCAAACACAAGGCTTGACAATTCACATCTGCTGCTACTCTCCTGCCTCTGCCAGACCCAGCAACACCCACCCAGTCTCACAGGGCGGCAACAGCAGCCGGCGTCTCACCTGGGACGCACAAGCTCCTGTGAAAACTTAAACACACACACCAACATTCACATAGACATGAACCCATGGTCATGCTCAAGTTGTTCGCACCAAGGCAGACGTATGTGTGCCTACTTCAGTGACGTGCACAGATGCCAGGCATGCATGCAAAAATAAACAAAACTCACACCTGGCCATCAATGGTGGACTTAGCCGGTGTAACAGCTAGCAATCCTTGCTTACATCTCTTCTGGAAATTAAACCTAGTCTTTCACCTCAGTTTTAGGCTCGTCAACATAGCTGTGCTTTTTCTTAGTTTTTAAGGGGCTTAGGGGAGAAACATGCGGAGTAGTTGGCCGACTCCTTGCTGTGATTTCCTGCTCCTCTCACGTTTAAAGTTTTCTCCACCTTTACAGTCTGACTATTCTTTGTAACTGCACAGCAGGGTAAGAGTGAGAGAGAGAATGGAAAGTTCTTGATAGTTTTAGCGATGGTCATAAGTCTATGGCTGGCTGAGCACCAGGCCTTCCTTCCTACTCAGCCATCTGCTAATACAGGGACGACTGTCCCATGTGTTTATGGGGTTATATGCTCAAAACTAGGACTTGCATGACTATTAATTTGTATTAGTCAACTAGTCATCCAGAAATAGTCAGGGAGTTATTATTTAGCACATGTAAATGACTCTCCACACAGTGTACGCATCAATGGTCTGACAACCACTTTCGTGACAGCGGAATTTATGCGGGTATGAAACAAATGCATACGTAGCTTGAGTTGTCATCATTGCTGCAAAAACAGTTTACTTTGTTTTCACAATTTCATAATTGGCCATTATAAGTACCATAAACAATAAATGACATCTTAATAAGCTAAAATATTCTTTTTGCTGTTGCTATATACAGTTTGGTTCGTTAGCTTGTGGATCGGATTGCTTTCTCACCACAAGCTAACCACTCCAGAGTTCATTTTCAATCGGGCTGAGACCACCTCATTTATTGCACCGATTATGTTGCAGTGGATTTGAGCCTCATACCTGTTTTCATATATGCCGAAACGCACCAAATTAAGGGAGAAAACGCACCAGATTCCTGAAACATATGGAAAACCCAGCAAATTCTATATGCTAACAGTTTATATACCTGAGCCAATAAGCTCTACACAGGTGTGTATGCACACATTCACACATATGCTATTTTCAGAGCTAGCCTGGGGTTCTTTGTCTCAGAAAAACCTGCCTGTCTTCCTCTAATTGCGTTTGATAACAATTTTGTCAAGCCTCCTCTGGCAGCGTCCACACCACGCTCCCATCAGCAGCTGCTGCTAATTAGCTGCTATCGCTAGCTCTTCTGGCACACTCCCTGCTGATCCCTCTGGCCCCCTAGATCCTAAGTATAAATCATCAGGTTGCTGAGAAAAACAGAGCAGAGGTAGGAAGTTGATTGGATGGTAGATTGGATGACATAATACTACATAAGAATATTAAAGTCAATGTAAAACGTTGTTTGCAACTCATTTTGCTTCCATAATCAATGTTTTGAGGGAAACATGATATTTTGTGAGGAAGAAATGAAGTGTAGGGCTGGATTTTATACATTGGGAATTAAATTAAATTAAAGTGGGCGTTGCATAGCTGATAGAATTTTGTATTTATAACAAATGCAACTGTATTACAGTAATCAATCAATTAGTTAGTAAACAGTAAAAACTGACTTCCATTTAGTCAGACAAACTTTTAAATTTTGTTTTGAATATCGAAAAATAACATAGAACTTATATATACAATACACTACCGTTTAAAAGTTTGGGGTCAGTAAGATTTTTTTATGTTTTAAAAGAAGTATCTTCTGCTCACCAAGCCTGCATTTATTTGGTTAAAAATACAAACAAAAACAGTAATATTGTGAAATATTATTCCGATTTAAAACAGCTGTTTTCTATGTCAATATACAGTAAAGTGTCATTTATTCCTGTGATCAAAGCTGAATTTTCAGCATCATTACTCCAGTCTTCAGTGTCACATGATCCTTCAGAAATCAATCTAATATGATGATTTGATGCTCAAGAAACATTTATGATTATTATCAATGTTGAAAACAGTTATTTACATTTTTATTTCATGATGCTATGATGAATAGAAAGTTCAAAAGAACAGCATTTGTCTGAAATCTAAATCTTTTGTAACATTAAACACTACCGTTCAAAAGTTTGGGGTCAGTAAGAATTAAAATTTTATTTTTGGGGGATAGAAATAAAATTATTAAAATACTTTTATTCATCAAGGATGAGTTAAACTTATCAAAAGTTACAGTAAAGACAATTATAATGTTAGAAAATATTCTATTTTAAATAAATGCTGTTCTTTTGAACTTTCTATTCATCAAAGAATTTTTATAAAAAATTTGTACACAACTGTTTTCAACATTGATAATAATAATGAATGTTTCTTGAGCATCAAATCATCATATTAGATTGATTTCTGAAGGATCATGTGACACTGAAGACTGAAGTAATGATGCTGAAAATTCAGCTTTGATCACAGGAATAAATTCCACTTTACTGTATATTGACATAGAAAACAGCTGTTTTAAATTGGAATAATATTTCACAATATTAATGTTTTTGTTTGTATTTTTAATCAAATAAATGCAGGCTTGGTGAGCAGAAGATACTTCTTTTAAAACGTAAAAAAATCTTACTGACCCCAAACTTTTGAACGGTGGTGTATATATATATAAGTCAACTTTTAGGTCATTTAGTAGGAGCAGCTTAAAATATTAAACAGCAAGAAATTACAAGATCAATTTTGGTAGTGGAGGTCCAAGTAACAGACTGCTGAGCATGCTTAGTGTGATCCCTGATGATGCACTTGAAATTTTGAATTTTTGGTCAAAGCAAAATAACAAAAATATTTGTTATTCAGAATTATTAGACATTTTAGCTCTATGTATTGTTTTTGAATATGTGAAGATTTCAGATGCAAAAGCCGCTAAACGCCACCTCCGTCAAAAATTATATAATGATATTGAGCGAATGCTCTCCGCACATAGTATACGTTCATTAAATAGCCTACTTTCACTTCAAATCCACTAAATCCCAGCATCAGCCCATTCAGAAATACCGGTTTGTTGGCTGAAGTCCACAGAAGAACCAATCGGAAGACGCAAATCGAATCATATGGTTTCAAGGTGAATGACGTGTGCGTATGAGCCGTCTTTCAAAAAGTTATCATGTTTTTTCCATCATTATATGGCAATGACAGGATTTCGTGAGTAGCAAGTAAACACAACAGTGTTCCTTTTGCTGCTGTAAAACCGACGTTTTACTATATCTTGTAGACTTTTTGCAAAAAAAAAAAAAATTTTTTTTAAATACCAATGAATTGACTATAACTGACTAATTTCAATAACTGACTAATAACCTTTTCATCACCATTAAAGTGAAATTACTGAACCTAAACATAGGAGCCTGGTAAAAAAAAATGCTCATTTAAAAGAAAACATGTCAGATGGACTTGTTTTTGCATCTATAGTGCTATGCAAGGTTTTTTTTTTTTTTTACTTACATTATGTGTTATGAAAGCACAAACCAACTTTAATTAAGTTTATACAAACTTTTTCTCTCTCTCCATGAGCTGAGTATACTCAAAGGTCTGAAGCTGGTTGCCTCATGTTTTTGAGTTTGCTCAACTTTTATTTTTTACAGTTTTCAACTCCTGATGCAACAGTTTCCCTCTAATTATTCTGACAATTTTTTGCTTCTCAAAAATAAGACCAAGAAAAGTGTCCGCAATTTAGTAAATCGAGGGAACAAATTAGTAAAAGCATGATTTATACTACTATTTTTTCCTGTATGTCATGCGCGGGGCTCTGAAACATTATATAACAGAATGGATACAGGTGGTTGAAGGGAACTGAAACCCATTCAGCCAAACACAATACAATATGCGCATTAAGAAAATAAACGGGGCCGTTATGGTTTCATGTTGACTTTGAGCAACTGGATTTCAGTGATACACTCTTTTGTTCCATCTCAGCTAATGTGAAGTTAAACTTTTATAGCTTTTTGCCCCATATTTTGGCCTGAGGAAAACTGTACAAAATCAGGGCAGCCCATTCACCCACACTGGTAATGATGAAGTTATGGTTCCTCTAATGGTGTACAGAAGTTGAAGGCAAAAGGTCAAAGCAATAGAGAAAAGTCGAACAGTCAGCTGAGTGTGTGTGTGTGTGTGATAGAAGGGGCAGGAGAGAGAGAGGCAGAGAGTATTGGAGGGAGGACAGGTGGTGAATTACCTGAATGAAAAATTGCACTAGATTAGACACATGGAGAGGGAAGGAAAGGGAAGGAAAAGAAAGGAAGAGTAAGCGAGAACAAGAGAGCAAGCCCTTTTTCAAGGACAACGTGTGTGATCTCTCCTGATTAATAAGTGTTATTTTGATCAGCGCTTCTGTGTCACAGTGCGGCCCTGTGCTAATGGAACACTCAGCTGGGTCTCGCCGCAAAGCCTCATGGGAGTATCGAGAAGAGCATGTAAACAATCTGACCCTTCCAACCCACAGAGCCATTCTCACCTGTCTCGGGCGCTTCTCATCTCTCAGTCTGTTCCGCAACAGTTACACACACCCTCATCCCAGAGCAATCAACCTAACATCACTTTCAACATTAAACATTAGGAGGGATTTTGGTACTGAAAGGAAATGCCATTATCACACACTGCTGTCAGTTACCGTCCCCAATGCTGGAGGTGTTGGCAGTGGCTGCGAAACTGCTCCAGTAATGGCTTAGCGGGGCATGCGCCGAGCTGACACAGAGCACATGTTTCTGGACAAATAGTTCCAGACAGGTTTGGAGCCCAGCCTCAAGGGAACGCCGCATTTGCCTGGGAAGCACTCGGCTGCCTCCCGTTAATTAAATAGCTGCCTGTGAGTAAATACCAAGTCAGTGAGGGGTAAAAGGAAACCGTATCAAGCCAAATTCGCCTTTCAAATGAAATGGCATCAGGTTTCAAGAGATGTATTTTTCATGCTGAAATGCCTGTTAGTTGAAATTCATGCAGCCAGTATTTTTTTATTTTTATAACAACTCTAAAGGTGGCATACAAAAGCAAGAAATTTCCCAGTTCTCACATACCCAAATCATATTTCCCGTAGAGCAAGTTAGGGATGTCAGAGTAAGTTAGAAATGCAGTAGTAGTGGTCACCCTTCTCTCACAACTCAATTCAGATGGTTTAGTATGACTCACACTCAACTGGCCCTCTAGTGGACATTGGTGATTTTTCAAACAGAAGTGCCTAGTACAGATGTGTTATCCACTCTGATTCACTGTTATACACTAAAAGTCAGTTCACAATTGAACATGGCATAAAGTAAACAACAAAAGATGCTAAGTATACTGTAGCTGTGTTATGTCTACATTTATGCTTATTTGTAATAGTCTTACATCGTTTGTCATGCTAGATACACGGATCAGTCTGAGTGTATGGACTGAAATATCATATAAGTTTCGTATATCGTATTCAGGTGATCCTGAGCATGTCCGTGTACATTATTCTGCATTAATACTGTCCTGATCAGTGAAGCAGCACAGCGTTTCACTTGGACCTGATCCATCCGAAACGGCAGTAAATCTGACAGGATAAAAATGCAAGAGCAAACAGGTGCGTTACTATGCTGTGAAAGGCTCCCAGCTCAGAGAAGGATGCCTGCTGAGGGTGTCGGAGGGTCGCGGAGAAGTGAGAGAGATGGCAATAAAAAAAAAATAAAAAAAACAAGATGGATGATTTGAATGTGTGAGGCTGTAGCATCTGTTGGCACCTCTTCCAGACACCCACGCTTACACCCTTCCGCGCTGCCAGCCAGTGTGTGTATGTGTGTGCGCGCGCTGGTTCACCTGGGGCTTGACAGGAGGAGAAATGCATAAAAATTGGACGCATCACTCACTGCGCTTCCTGAGAACATTTGCATTCGCATTGAGTTTGCATTTGAGTTTGGAGATTTAAATATACTTACCGAAGCCCTCAGCACACAGCAACAGGGAGGATTGTTGCCTCGGTTCATCTCGACAGAATTTTAAATCACTTAATTTGCTAATTCAAGTAGACATTGAAGTTGTTGATTGCATGCGTGTGTTCAAGTGGGGGAAACTTCAAATGCAAAAAAAGTAAAGCAAAATAATATTATTTATAGATTGTAGTTGTCATGTACGATTAGTACAATTTCACAACTGTGACTAAACTCGCATTGTGACAATTTTTACATTTTCTCATTTCACTTTTACGGTATGTCACAATTACTTTTTTGCTAAAGCTGAAATGTACATATAATATACATAGATCTACAATTTACATAGAAATCTGGGTTGCACTTTATTTTTCAGTATGTGCACTTACAGTGTACTTACCTAAGAAAGTACATAAGGTAATTATATGGGTTAAGGTTAGGTTTAGGGGTAGGTTCAGGGTTAGTACCTAGTTATTACCCAGTTATTACAATTACTATAGTAAGTACATAGTATGCACATGGGGAACAGGACTGTAAAATAAAGTTAAGTCTTTTTTCATGAACGTAGAATGTGGCATCACGGATGGAATTTATCACAAAATATCGAACAAAGCAGCATTTATTTTAAGGAAAGCTAATGCAAACACACTTTAAGCAAAACTTTTCACAGAAAAAATATCAGTGTCACTTAATGAATAATTATTTAATTACAAGTCAGAAAAAATGGCTATAAAAATGAAATAAGTTCTGAGAAAAGCTCTAGGAGTCGTAGAGCACAGATGACACTTGCATTGATATTTTGTGTCTAATGCAATGGCATTATAAATAGATAATAATAAAAAAAAGAAAAGTGCTGCCTTTAGCACATGAAAATTTAATTGAATTGACAATAGTGTTGTATAAATGCATTTAATTTCTTGATGTGCACAATTTGTGAACATGGTTGCCACTGAGAAGGCAGATGGCCTCAGGAAAGAAGCTGTCACTGTGACGGGATGTTCTGGTTCTGAGTGGTGTCGTCCAGGGAGGGTCGAGTCAGAGGCAATCTCACCAGCTCTGCTCAAGGCACTGAGTTCATAAAGCTTCTAGATGGATGGTCGGTGACAGCTGACCGCATCACTCTCTTCTACCTGGATTTGTAGTGAGAAGATGTTGGAAGAAACAAGTGTAGTGGAGGAGGTGCTTTCGAGGGATAGACAGCCATGTGGATCTTCTGCCTATAGCGCCCAATGCATGCTTATTTTCTGTCTTTAATACGTCTTTCTTTATTTCCAGATGTCGCTCAACATTCTTTCCATCTGTCCTACTTCTAGCGCAGATCCGAATGCTATAGCAGCATAGACTGTGATCGTCAGATGTCTGTGAATGACAAACTGCCCCCTCTGTGATGCTCTCTATAAATCACCCAAACAATGGCGCACGGCCCTGCTCCCCACCTGACGGACAGGTGATGGATTGTCGGCACAGCGGGAGAAAACAAAATGACGCACCCCATTAGCTCACAGGTTGGCTTATTCAAATCGATAAGACTCTCTCCCGCAAAACGCCCTTCTCTTTGCATCTTTTCACGTCTTTCTGTCTCTAAAACTCTCTCTCAATCTTTCTGGTCCCGGCACAGACGCATAAACAATGCCTGCCACATTTTAATAGTTTGATGTTTTCAAATGCCACTCAACCCTGCCCAAGCACCTAAAACAACTCGGATGTGATGAGATTTACTGAGCCCATAAATCACAGACAGTCTCGCTCACTTCTGAGACACAAGTTTCACACACAGAATGGTTTTAGTCAATATACAGCGGCACAAAGCATAATGACCAGTTCGTTCGGGCAGTTCAGGTGAATCTTTTTAAAAATGATTCACAAATTTGATTCAGTTCAAAAAATGATTAATTGGAGTCTCTGAACAGCATGTTATGTCTTTATTTTTATAAAATATATATCATTATATAATGCAATAAATTATTAGTCAGTATGTGCCATTTTTCAAAAGTAACAGTGTAGTGTGAAAGAAAAAAAAAACCACTAATGGCGAAAAAAGAAATAAAACACTCTCTCCTTCATATAGTGTTAGGGCTCATTTTAGCCAGTTGGTTTATTTGAACAGTTCAAAAAACAATTTACTTGTTTAATCAGTTCAAAAATTATTTATTTGATTGGGTGTGCAGTGTTTTAGGTCTTCATTTTGATTTAATATAAAATGTCATTAAATTCTGCTGTTGTTAATATGTGTGTGTATAATCATATATATATATATGATTACACACACACACACACAACAGCAGAATTTAATGAGCAGGAATATAATATGATTCACTGCTCTGAATTTTCCATTGTATTCAATTGGTTTGTTTAAACAGTTCAAATATAATGGTTCAAAAGCCAATTTACTGATTTTAATCAGTTCAAAACATGATTTATTTTCATCTCTGAGCAGCATTGTGGGTCTTCATTTTTATATAATAAGTCATTTAATTGCCTATGCTTTTCTTCATTATATTTTTGAATCTTTACATACATCAGAGTATTTCCAGCATTTATTTTTTATTACACAACTCCCACCCAGGTGTAAAACGACTCCAAATTACACTATTCGCCATACAGTAGCACAGCGTTTATGGGTCCATCTGTTGACCACATAAAGGTTGTAATTGTGATTGTAAGTCTAAAGAGAGACTTTTTCTTGACTGCGAAACTAAAATGTTTCCAAATTAGGCGTAATAACTGATGATGAATGGCACATTTGCTTTCATGCTGAGGAATGAATGAGTATTGCATCGAAGAAAATACACTCTAGTTGGATATCATTGGTCTTTAATTACACAAAAACTCCAACATAAGATCGACTAGAGACAAGAACACCATGGAGGAAAGATTTCTGTCCAAGAGGCAGGTCATAACAATAAGTCAGTGCGCTGTGCTAACATCTCTGTATCCTGTCCTCTCCCATGCAGAGGAATGCATTCTTAATCCCACTTGACAGAGGAAGACGAGGGGTAGCAGGGAAGGTCCGACCCTCAGGCGAGCCACACTGCTGCTGCCTCAGTGGGCCAAACCTTTCCTGAAATCTGCCGCTGTGTCAAGCGTCATCAGCCTCAAATCCATAACGCCAACGCCTGCCACCCCAACTACGTAACATCAGCTAACACGTCTCAAACCGCCCGGTTAAACGTCCTCCTCTCTCAGGCTCACTGTTATTAGCTCCATGCTATTATTCGCGTGACTTGGCAGAGCAACGACATAAGAGTGAGGGCTTCAACAATCCACATGACCCAAGTGTGTGTGAAGTGTAACTTCGCTAAAAGTGATGCTGCTAACTTAACTACATTTTTTAGTAGCATGACAACAACTCAGCTGCATCAAAATATTGTAGCCTTTTCGGTATTGAGCTACTTTAAAAAAAAAATATGTCTTAAAAAGTCTGAATCATTTCAGGGAATCATTTAAAAAAAATGATTCACCATTTTGAATTAGTTCAAAAAATTGATTCAAAACACTGTTCACTGTGCAGCATTGTAGGTCTTTGTATTTGTGTAATACAAAATATTTAATTAAATGATGTTGTTCAATGATATTTTCAACGCAGTATTTAAAAAAAGGGTGTTTTCTATAGTTGTATATAGAGTACACTTATTTGTTCATGTCACGCTAAATGGGCTGTAACATTCACCCTCAGATGAATATGATACTAGTCCTTCTGTATTGACTTTCTGAAGAGTGTATTCTGAGAGATGAGCGATGTTGGATATCCTCTTGGGATGTCTGTTGGGTCCTGTCGTTCCTGCGAGATGTGCTGAGTAAAAAAGTCGTCTCTTTGTCTGAAGTGTCTCTTCTTCTTTTCTGAACACTTTTCAAACAGTAATTTTTTGTTACTTTTTCCTACCATTGCACTTTGTTTATCTCTCCATCAGTGTGGATCTTGAGGCTATGACTCATTCTACTCACTAGTTCCCTATAGCTGTGAGTCCTTGTGAGAAAGAAATGCACTTAATTATATTGAATGTGCACTTTGTAGTGTACTTCAGATTTTTTTAAGTACATTAAAAAAATTATTTGCAGATATAAAGGGCATTGAAGTGCACTCAAAGAGAGCATGCTTTAATGACTATATTTCACATTGGTACGCTTTGTAATTAAGAATTAAGTGCATCTTCAAAAAATAGCATTTGGAAGTTCAGCTAATTGCATTTAATATAAATTTAAACTCTAATTGTCATTTTCATTAAATTGCAGTTTAAATGCAATTAAGTTTCTGAAAACATCACATTCTGTTTGCGCTCAAGTATATATTTTTAAAGTATATTATTTCATTATAAGTACTTTTTATGCTAAAGTGTGCTTCTTTTTCACAAAAGTATCATCATCAAAAATTTTGACAAAACGTTGCAATGGCTTCGATCCACTAAAAAAGGACTCGTTTACCTGCTTCATGATTATGCCATAAAATGTAGCTGGTATTAATCAGCAGTACAGCATGACTAAAGGCCCCGTTCAGAGCAAGGACAATAACTATAACGATAAAGACATAGTTCTAAAAATAATTTTAAATAGAAAAAGAACACGAGAGTCCACACCACAGCTATAAAGATAATGGCACAGAGAAATCACTTTCAGAACGTCTTTTTTTCCAGCTGATGAACGATAACAAAACATTGACAACCAATCATAATTCATCATGCCCTAAAGAGACAGATGACAAAACTGCAGTGCACTTAATAAACAGAACAATATTGTGCACTCATGTGAACACTATTACAGTTATCGTTATAGTTATCTGTGTAATTGACGTTCTTGGTCGTTCTTCTTTAATAGTTCTTTTTTTATTGTAATTCATCAGTGTACTTGTTAAAAAATACAGTGCCATTTTGAAATACATCTGCTTGTCCTGCATCTCTGACGACACATGCTGAAATGCAGACCACAAGTGAATAAAGTGAGCAATGCTCTTTCAAGGGAGCAAACATTTGTGCACTGACTCCCAGGGCAGTGTACTTACTGCTGAACTAGGAAGCAGAGCAAAACACACCATTACCAATATCATGATATTATTTCTGAGGGTCAAATATAAAATATTTTCACCACCTGTAGTTGTTTAGAACCAAAAAGCAAGTAAATCATGCTGTTGTATTTCAGTTGAACAGGGAATTCATTGGGTTACTTGTGATAGAGTCAGTCTCTAGGTTGGTATTGCAAGAAACAGATGCTTCTCGATGGTTTGACGTCTCATAGTCAGCCAACATATTTGTAAGAATAACCGAGTAGAGAAGAGAGGATGAAACCAGAGGTGGAAGATGCATGGCGGACAGAGAGTAAAGAATAGTCCAAGGTGCCAAATATCTTTTATCAAGCACCACCCCATCTGAGCTCTGAACGGGGCGGCATGAGAGAATAATGAATTAATTAAAAAGAGAATAGATAGGGATTAGAGAGGCGCACCTTGCTCTCCATGTCCAGGGAAAAAAAGCCAATCACTGCGCAGTGAGGTGTGAGTACCATCCATTATGTGGCGACTGACAAGTTAGCAGCAGTCAGAGAAAGAGCTGCACTTAATAAATCAAATCTGACACCTCCTCCCCAGCACCCTTCTCAACTACTGTTCTTGCTTCTTCTTCATCCTCTTCTTCATGTCTGTCATGCCTCCATCCTCCCATCCAAGAGGCTTCAGGATGTGTTCACACTTCAGCCCTCCACTCTACAACACACCGCAAATGTTTTAACAAGCCCTCAGTGACAAAAAGCCTTCTGCAAATGTGCCGTTCTTCGTGGATGTAGCTGTTCAGAAATAGCACTAATACCATTAATCAGTATGTCACAATCTATGGACCAATTACTTGCATTCTGCAGCTTAATGGGAAAAGATTTCCTTGATACCTCCATTTTAATTAAAGGAAGGTTTGCACATCTAACGACGAAGCATTTTTTATCAAGTACAAGGAGAAAAAAATAAATGTTCCACCATTTGCACAATTAGCACCTATTAGAGAGGCATAAATACACACAAGTAACATATAAAAAATAA
This sequence comes from Anabarilius grahami, assembly GCA_003731715.1. Classification (NCBI taxonomy): domain Eukaryota; kingdom Metazoa; phylum Chordata; class Actinopteri; order Cypriniformes; family Xenocyprididae; genus Anabarilius; species Anabarilius grahami. Next base: position 3,640,617 of record RJVU01014363.1, read on the forward strand.
TTCTGGATAATTTAGAGTGCTTTTTCACACACTTAGCACAATAAATAAAGCACACCGTAAAGCTGTCTCACAGTTTTAATCAATTACTTTCTTTATTTTCATCCCTCCTTTATTCTCAGCTAGGCTGTGTTTGCTTAAACTTCAGGTAACACGGAAAATAATTGTAGTCGGCTTATTTAAAGAGAGAGTAAAGTCCTTCTCTTATTTCAAAAGTCAAAGGTAACATAACGCAATTCTGTTACCAACAGTCTTAATATCTGTTCTTTGTTGAGACAGTTTAAATGTACTGACTGATTATACGTGATGTATGTGTCAATGTGTAAGATTAGATGGCATGTGCAATTGTTATACACAGATGCACACAAACCTCTACAATTAAACAATTAAAACCTTAATAGCAAACAGACACAAACATTGATTAAAAAGTTGAGCTCTTAAAGAGATAGTTGAAAAATAAAAATTATCCCATGATTTACTCGCCCTCAAGTGAGTATCACCATCCTAGGTGTATATGACTATCTTCTTTCAGACGAACACAATCAGAGTTTTATCCAAGCTTTATAATGGTAGTGAATGGCGCTCAGGATTGTAAAGCCCAAAAAAGAACTGCGTCTGCCCATCATGAAAATAGTCCATACGGCTCCAGGGGGTTAATAAAAGCCTTCTGAAGCGAAGTGATGCATTTTTTGTAAGAAAAATATCCATATTTAAAAATGTATAAACTATAATAACTGGCATCTGGCAACGGCCCTACGCAAATCGAGTTCTTGTGGAAGAGTGACCTCTGACCCAACGCATGATGTAGGATGTAGGAGTAGCGTAAGCTTAGGTGAGAGTAGACGCCTCTCGTGGTTCAAACGAATAGGGCTGGGCAACAAACTCAAGCTCCTCTTCTCTTATATCGAAATTCTCCAACAGTTCCTTTAAAAATTCTCGTTTTAGACTTCAAATTCGTAACCGGTATTTTGTTTTGCTCTATTCTCTGTGCCTTCACATTCGTCAAGACGTCATGCGTCAAGGTTACTCTTCCGCCGGAATTAGACTTGCGCACGGCCACTTTTTTGGGCTTTACGATCTCAAGTGCCAATATCTACCATTATAAAGCTTGGAAGAGCCAGGATATATGGATTATATAACTCCAATTGTGTTCATCTGAAAGAAGATACACCTAGGCTTGAAGTGAAGTGAAGTGAAGTGAAGTGAAGTGAAGTGAAGTGAAGTGAAGTGAAGTGAAGTGAAGTGAAGTGACATGTGGCCAAGTATGGTGACCCATACTCGGAATTTGTGCTCTGCATTTAACCCATCCAAGTGCACACACACAGCAGTGAACACACACACCGTGAACACACACCCAGCCATTGCTGTGGCGCCCGGGGAGCAGTTGGGGGTACGGTGCCTTGCTCAAGGGTCTCACCTCAGTCGTGGTATTGAGGGTGCGGAGAGCGCTGGACATTCACTCCCCTCACTGACAATCCCTGCCGGACCTGAGACTCGAACCCATGACCTTTGGGTTACAAGTCCGACTCTCTTTTCCATTAGGCTACGACTATCCCAGTGAGTAAGGTGAGTAAATCATGGGATAATTTTAATTTTTGGGTGAACTATCCCTTTAACACCACCACTGAACAAATAACAATGACGACGACGACAACAACAGCATTAAGAAGTTAGCAAACAGTAAATCATAAGTCTTATAACAGCAACTGCATATTTTATTCATGCTGCAGTGCATTCTGGGAGATGGTAAAACTTTAACAAGTCAGCAAGCTTGTTCAATGTGAAATTGTTTGATCCGAAAACACTAGTTGGGCTATTGTTGGTTGAATGCATTTTTATGTAGATTCAAACTAATTCACATTTCTTCTGTGACTCCAAAAGCCCTGTATTTTGGGTGAAATGTAATTTGTTTTTTTGCAGTCTTTGAGTATGCGTGTGTGTGTGTGTGTGTGTGTGTGTGTGAGAGAGAGTGAGAGAGAGAGAGAGGTTGAAATAGGGACAATTCTGCTGGCCTACCGCTAAACAAATCTGCCTTGAAATGTGATCAGAAACATAATCAGCTTCTTCGTTTGATGTCCTGATTAAAAATGGATATCAAGGCGATGGTCAAAATAAGCGGAGGAATCTTTGAACTTCTAAAGGTCGAGGAACGGCCAATTTTCCCATCTTCCATCACAAGCAGCTCACAACCCGGAGACCCTGTGAAACTGATTCGATTCCGTGTACCCTATTTCTAGAGAATGATAGAGGGCAACTTCGAAAGGACACACACACACACAAACATGCGTACAGTATACACGTACACACAGCGCAATGCACAAAATCCTGTTTTTTAGCCTCACGGCTCCAAATTCACATGAGATCTTCTCCCTCTAATCATAATGTATCCCCTACGGCATTCACACTCCGAGCCATCTTATATTTCATCTGCCAAAGCTATTTCAAGAAGTATGTGACAGAGAAAACTCCCTTCATATCTCATGCCACCCTGCGCTGCCTCCCACTGTACCATTGACACATTTCTACGATGTCACCTTTTAAAATGCAAGCAAATATATAAACAGATATTAATAAATAACCCGCTACTGCTGTTCTCTCCGGAGCTTCACATAATTTCAACCTTTCCACTGTAGGTTTTTTTGAGTTAGGTAATTGGGTTGCGTGTCCCAGGGCCTGAGAGTGGGGAGGGTTATGGGAAGTTGGATGCAGCATGGTAATGGCGTAGTGCCAGCAGGTAGGCCTTTCCCAGAGCTGACTTGATGAGGTCCCGTGAGCACTCTGCATCTGTTTGCCCTGATAAGCCGACCTGAGGCTCATGCTAGGGAGGGAAGCATTCCCTCGTTCCACAAGTCCCCCCCCCTGCCTTCGAGTCATTGAGGAATGGAGAAAAAGTTCTCCCGGACTAATACATGGAAATCTAGCGGCGGTTCTGCCCTAACCCTGTCCAATCCCTAGCCGCACTGCACCAACCAGGAGAAGTCTGGTTAAGGCTAGAGGAAAGAAATGAGTGCGGATGCCTTAATCCCACTCTCTCTTTCCTCTTCACAGAGTTTCAGGGATTTCCTTCCTCAGTGCGGAGAGCTGCGCACTCAGGCCCGGCTCAGGCGGAGACCATGAAAATCGAAATCCAGAAAAAAATTGCGCAAGTACGAGCCGATATGAATACAAGTTTAAATCCCCTTAGAAAGCAGGAAAGTTACAAGGCGTGGGATCTGTGTGCCTTCATCTCAAAGAAATCTTTCATGTCTCAGTGTTTTTTTGTGTGTACCATATGTTAAATGAATGATGACGAGGCATGGGACCCATATTTTTTATATAAGTGTGCATTATTTTTTCCTCAGGCCTTTTTACTTTTTTTTTTTTTTAACTTATTTAACCAAGTCTCTCCTGTGGTATCTCAATCTATGAATTTCTATAAGATGCACGGCAGTTCTTAGCAGTTCATACTCCCCTTGTGGGCTTTTGTGCATGTGTATGCATGCAAATGTGTGTTGTGGAGTGCGTTAATGTGATGTCTATGGAAAGACACCCTTTAGAGATATGGAGAGTGGGAACAGACTTTGCCATTTGCTCATCTATTGCTAGCTTGTAAATACTGTACACTAAGGCCCGGTTTCACATGGCTTAGGCCTTAGTTCAATTAGGACATTTAAGTAGCTTTTATAAACATACCCTATTACTGGTGTGCATCTTAAGACAAAACAATGACACTGACATATTTTAAGAAGTTGCTTTCAGTTAAAACAGCTAAAACATGCATTTTAGTCTAAGACTAGCACAAGCCTTGTCTGTGAAACTGGGGGTAAGTATGTGTATTTTTGGACATTTATTTTTAAACCCATCTGGATTAATCCTGCCCTTTGCTTCCTAACAGTTTGTTTTCTTCTGGGGAAGGTTTTTCACTAAATGATGAAACCTGGATGCAGGGATTTCTTAGGTGCAGATGCGTACATAATGGGGTCTGGCTTACAGTTAGTGTTGCTATTCCTCCCAAAGTTGTTGAGGACTGGGCTTTAAGAAACCGTTGGTTCAAATAATTCTCTAGAATGTCCTTGCATGGTGTAATATTAACATTTCTCATTGGAATTATTTGAATAGCCAAACCTGTTGTTTAGACAAGGTTGTCCACATACTTATGATCTCTTTGACAGTACACACACGTTCACACTCGCTCACTTACAGCCAATATCTCCAAGCAAGGAAATCCAAGAGATTAGTGCATTTAATATCTTCAGCATACATATCCAGTCATACAGCTCCTTCGGTGTTAGTCTTGTTTTTCCTTCCTTTCTCTCCTTTGAGGCACCATATCCTTTTTAGCCTCAGGGTTAACATAATACTGATTATTTTCTTCCCGTCTGGACATCGTAGGGGGTATGATCAATGGACATTAAAGAAGAGAGTAACATGATGGGGCCTTTAGCGTCATGCTAATGGGAAACTCTGCAGGGGCAACACTAATGATGGCTATGGACTGACGTGAGGTCTTCCTCATATTAACCTCACATACACCCGCAAGGATGTACTGTATGCCAGACTATGAAGCTTACATGCCTAAATGATCAGACAAAAGCACACACACTTGAAGTGTGTCCATAGACTTTAGAACATAGCTGAAAACACAAGCTTTTTGGTTGCTGCTGGTAAGTGCTGGTTTGATGCGGGTCTAGCTGGTTTGGAAACATAGCCATGCAGTTCCCAACAATGAAAACATCACTTTCAGGTATGTTGACAAACTTGTGAAACTTTATATTTTTGGCCATTAAGGTTAACTGGTGAAATCAACTAAAAGTGTAATGAATAATTTGACTACCACCAACGCATCTGTCTGATTTGATACTAATGTAGCCTAATTTATGTCATACAATTTCAATTATGTGCTCTGCATTGTGTTTTGAAACATGGTAAAGATATTTGAAGTAAATATATGATAAATTATTTTTTTACATCCATAGTGTGGTGTGTTATGAATAGGACCTGGAGCTGTATTCTGGAGAAATTGAGAAACATAATTATTTTGTTTAAAATTGAGATCACGATTCTGAATAGACATCCAAATAAAATGAAATAAAATAAATAAATAAATGATAATAAATAAATAACATGCAAATTAATTTGAATGATTTTTATTTTTTGTTTTTATTTTTTTTAAATGGTGATTGAATGAATTATAAAAACTTCACTTGATTCATTACTGGATTAATCAGATTTTTGAACAGATCACTTGAATGAATGATTCAATGACACATACATGTTTTTAAATAGTCACTTGTCACCACCTACTGGTGTAATGATGTAATTGTTATAATCTTCATTTGAAGGGTCACTTTACTTTCATAAGGTGATTTCCTCTTGATTTTGATTGCTACCATAGACATCAGTGTTTACATCCAAACTATAAACTTTTATCCTAGTACTTCTGTGATAATTTGAGTCACTGTAACACAGAAATAACGATACTGTGTGGCTGAAAAGGCTATTTGTGAAGCAGTTTTAAACCTGTACGTGACAACTGCTCTCTGGATAATCGTTCTTGTCAAAGGTTTAATAGACACAGCTGAATCATTGTCATTAAGGAATAAGATCGTTTGGGTGTTCGAATCAAGATAACGAATAATCGTGCAGTTCTAATAGGGTCTATGCCTACAGTGTTTTCTTCATTGTAAATTATTATTTGAAGTAACAAAAACTGCTTAATCTTCTTTTGTGTGATTTTGTGAATGCTCGAGAGTGTTTTTTAAAGTTATGAATGTCCTATTCTGACCCCTAATGTGGTAGTGGGGTGTTAGTGTGTATTCTGCATAGGGCACCCATTTGGCCACCCGCGGCCCTTATTAAGGTAATCTTGCTGGTTAAGCCTGGTGGGAACACCTGTAACAGGGAACACAGTGTATTGCCCCTTCATACGGTTGCCAGTCATTTTTGACACACATAAACATTAGCTATTCCTTCTGAAGGTTAAACTGTTTGCTGTGAGATACCAAAAATGCTGTTGAGGTCTAGTAAGAGCATCTGCTAGATTGTGTTTGTGGAATGATAGAGTATTCACTTCTGCAAATGAATTCAGTTATCACTCCCAAAACATTGTAGTTTGCACATGGCCTTAGTAGAACAATTGTTGTTTTTTATGGATCTTGTGTTGGCGCTTTATTATGCTTGGATTAACTTTGCTCATAAACAGGCCATTGCAGACTATAAAGTAGGCCGACTTGTCACTTTTAATTGGACTCATTCTTTTAAAGTTATATTGAGGATTTTTAAAGCCATTGCTTATATCTTGGGCTGCAGTCATAACAGCACAATTCATTTGGTCATGCAGGAAGATAAGGTTGCGGGTGTGAAAAGAAATAAACCTTCATTATCAGACCAGATGCTACCTCCTTAATAATGAAGCTGCATTCAAAACCATTCATTCCACATGGAGTGACAATGTGCTGCATTTGAGATATGGCACAAACTAAAAAATGGAGGGTAGAGAGAAAGCAAGGGAGGGAATGACTTTCACCATAGATCCAGGGACTTAATTTCACCTTTTGGACTTTGAGAGACTGCATGCATACACACAAACTCAGTCTTTTACCCTCCTTGGCAGTGCGAGTATGGATCTGTCCCGCACGGTTGTGGTTGAAAGTGGTCGAAGAGAGACAATCATTACACCCAAGGTCAACCACTACAAGAGCAGTACATCAGCCTTCTGTAATCGACAGCAAATAAGTTTCCAACCTCAATGCAACAACAGCCGAAATACCGAAATCTTGTTTTTGCTGAGTGGATTACTTCAGGTTGTTGGATAATTGAATACATGAGCAAAGCTGCCCTTTAGCTGAACTCTCTGCATTACGGAAGTTATTAAAAAGTTATTTTCAGTTTGCTTCCAAATCAGGAGCTATGAGTGCTAACCTGTTAAACTGGGACATTATCCTCAGTAAAAACATGATAAAAGAAACTGAAAATACAATGCATGAAAACCTTTTCATTTAATGCCACTTTCAAAGACAAAGAACAACAACAAAAGGCTTTTACTCTCTATTTGTATTTTCTCAACCATAGTTTCCATTTATCAGTATGCATACTTGTATTTGGTACAATACCTCATGCCTTTCTCTCTGTTCCTGACCCCTCCGTCACAGAAATGTCAAGGCTTTGAGTGACAGCAGCAGTGGATCTTCTAACCTGCTTTAATCAACCTGTCAGAACGCATCACCCTAAAAAACACAAACAGCCTGCCGCAGGTAAACTATCTGCATGCGCCTGTGAAGGTGGACATGGTCTCCTTGAGAATCCAGGCAGATTCATCACTGTGATGGAGTGAGAGCGAGCACACATTTAAGAAAAGAAGAAGAAAAAAAAGTAAAGAGGGGGATGCTAACTATAGACACAAGGAGAAAAACAAGCCCCACTAACCTTTTGTCAGCTACTTTGAAACTGCAGCTTGTAAAGCTGCAAGCTACTCATCATTTATACTTAACTACAGTCAAGCTGCTCTATTTGGAAAACTAGTGGTTAGCTACATTAATCTTAAATTACGTCAGCATAGCTAATTATTTAAAAAAAATAGCTTGACTGCTGCACTTTCAAAGTATCTTTTAAAATATATAACACAAATTATATAATCAATAATTAAACTATTTCTGCAATATTTATCTCATTACAAATAATGAGCGTTATTTATGAAAGAATCTCAGCTGAGAGGGCATTGAACTTGAACAGATCCATTTAAACATACAACTGGAAAAAAAGGATAACTGAGTCAAAAACAAAATGATGAACAGTACATTTTGCTAATAATGAAAGACAAAATGCTGCACAGACTACAATCTGTGTTTCTTTGCGAATATAACTTTCAAAGTAAGCAAAACAATTGGGCATTTCACGCTGCGCTTAACTCTTATTGTCGTTTTAAACCCTGCTTTTAGCCCCAGGTAAAGGGACGTTTCACACTTGTAATTTAGAAGCGGGGTTAGCACAGCTTTTTACCCGGGGTTATGAAACCCTTCTCCAGAGCAGAGTTTGCACTGCTTTTGCGGTGTTAACCCCACATTGTGGTGCCAAACTTGCACAGTATAAAATAATGCAGTGTTAGATCGTTAGTACTAGATGCTTAAGTAATCCCTCTGCTCCTACTCGCCCCAATCTGAGCAGTACTCAAACCATCATCTCCAGCATGGGAGGTGGGCGCGCTAACTAGGACGCTAAAGATCGTGGTCTCTAGTGCACCTCTTGAGGCCGGGGAGTGAGGTTTACTCACACAGCTCATACTAGCTGGCCTCTGTTACACTTAGCAAACGACAACCAATAGTTTGCCTCATATTAACATGCTTTTGACAGTTACGGAAACACCGCGTGTTGTATAGTTTCAGTATTTGAGGGGAAAATTTGAAACTGCGACAGAAAACGCTACAATTCTTGTGAACAAGAGAGCATTTGATCCTCACCTTCACAGTCAGGATAAACATGATAGTACAGTCGGAAAATTTGGGAATATGTAATTCACAAATTCACAATTACAAATAATCAGATGGAATAAAAAAGTATGCGTATTTTGCGTACTGTCTGGGGGAGGGACAGGATAGGAACCAGCTGGGAGTCAGGGTGGTGGAGGTGATCCATCTCCTATCCTGAAATATCAGTCTTGCAGATTTGGACTAAAATGAACTCCCAAACCTTACTGTCAGATTCTGGAAGATGAATTCTTCAAACAGTGGTACAAGAGAATGTGGTGCTGGTCCTTCAAAAGTCTGTCTATATGTATCTGTCTATAAAGCCTATAAAAAAACAGTCTTTGTGTATTTTACAACACTTCAGCTTGTGATTCTTATTAAGTTGGGGTCATTTTTTTTTAGGATTTTTTACCTAACCTAAGTCTCTGAGATCCTGACACTTTGCACTTCTCGAGACTCCAGGTAGGTTCCAGTTCTGGAAAATGGTGGCGCTGGGGACTAAAGGGTTTAACACTTAGTTCTTCACCTTAATTCTTAATTATTTTGCAGTTAATATGTGTCTTTTCTTCTCCACCTGTTTTTGTCTGACCCTGCTGACCCAATGAGCATTTCGCTGTCCAACGGTCATGCTTTAACTTTGCAATTTCTAGTATTGAATTAGTATTGCATCCTTCTCATGAGCATTTAATAATTTTTTACTTTTCAGTCTGAGTTATTTTAAATTTTTTGGCTGTTAAAGAAAATAATTATATTAATAATTATGCACACCTCAATATGTATAAGACGTTTTTCACTTCCAGCCTTTATGAATAATTATATATCACTGAATGATTAAATACAAAATTATCAAATTTGATCATGCTCCTCCCAAAACATCATTATGAGGATGAGCAATGCTAGAGCCCTTTTGTATGCATATGGCGTGCGGCACTCGTCCAATCAGTGACACTGACACCGCAAATATGCAAATAAGTACAATAACCTAGTGTTTAGGAATATACAGCATGAAACAGCAGCGTACGAATACCCAGGATTAATTTTAAACCCTGGGTAAATTATGAGTAATGTGAAGCATGAATCAAGATAGCACAGGATTGACCCAGTGTTAACTATTAAAAGTGTGAAAATCCCTAATGAGACAGTGATGACGCACTTTGTCTTTTTTACATTGGTACTTGTTGGAAAAAGTAGCTACAGTAAGTAGTAGCATTACTACATGTATGTAGTTACTCTCCAACATTATGTGCAGTGCAGTAGTTTGTTCACCTAAGAACAAACTACTGTTGTTAAACTAAGGATTTTTTTAGTACACGTGTTTGTGTGTAAAACCTTGATTCACTGAGGCCCGAGCTTAAGGAGAGACCAATCAATAGTGTGGTGAAGAAATGTGTGTATAGACGATAGAAACTGAATTTCTGTGCTCTGCACTGCATGGCTGTTATCAATGTATCGATGAGTTCTTTGGCTTCATCATCCCAAAGCAGAGTGTGCCATCAGCAAAATCAATAATGGACAAATGCTCTATCATGTATACATCAGTTAACCAGCAAAAATATTGAAAATCTTGCTTACCAGAGTTGTGTGGAGACCAATAATGCAGGAACAACTGGGTATTCAACCTTCAGAGAATATTTTAATGATGTTTAAACATTGATTACACTTTACCATGTATGCATGTGTTAATTAGGCCACGTGGGGAGAGAGGTAACCACTTCATAAAAGCATTAAAGGCCCTGCTACATGTAAATAGGTACTTTATATTAAATATTAATAAATAATGTCATTCAAAAAAATGTTTTAATTTATATTTTTTGAATGTATACCCAACTAAAAAGCATCGTAAGGCACAATGTTGTGCCATGATTAGTGTCTTATTGTTTTATATATTATATAATTGTATTTATACTTTTATGAAAAATTATAGACATGTTTTCACAGAAACATTATTAAAATAACCAAAATAATGATTATTATGAGTGCAACACAGTGGTGTTTTATAGCTGTTTATAATTGTTTATTTTAGTATGACTGAAGAATTGTATTGACCAATTAACATCCAGGACTGGAAGTATCCATTTTGTAAAACTCGCAAATGTGAGGGTGCAATGTTCTTAGATGTTCTAGTAATTTGACTGTACCTGCTACAGTGTGTGGCTGTGGAGATGTGAGTTTTACCCTGTGTGTGTGCGTATTTGTCTGCCTGTGTGAAGCAGAGGATTCGTAATGTAGACGGCTGCTCTTTCGATTCCTGCCCTGTGATCCAGAAAAATAAGAATAGAAACTGAAGATGGCTTGGCTTTTACAGAGCCCTCTGCCAAAACATGTATCTGAATGAGTCATTCTCTGACAACACACACACACACACACATGTACCTCCCTCATGAAAGTGATTTGCAGCAATTAGGATGAAATCTGTCCCTCAGTGCATTAGAATGGCTCAGGGTTGAAAGACAGAGTCTCGCTTAAAAGGTTTGGGCTCAGAGGGGAGCACAATGTCTTTCATCCGAGGTCACTTTTTCATCATTCCACGGACAACAACATGGAAAGAGGGATGCTATGTGTTTTCCTCATCCCTTGCTTGCTGCCTCCTACCACTTAAGCTCATCAAGAGGGACTTGACATTAAGTAAAAATCATTTTGTGTCGCATGCTCAATATCTTTTTCTCCCCCTCTGCCTTTTATTAAAAATGAAATAGCCCTTTCCTAAATTGGCAGAATGAATTAGGCTTTTATTGTGTGCTTGCTTACAGTCTAGAAATGGGAGCTTACAGACTAAAAAGGAGAAAATGAAACGTTTCAGCCAATGCAAAACACCAGCGTAGACATTACCAGTTATCTTCAAGCCAAGTAAATCTATAATACCTGGAGAAAGCTGTCTGTTTGCATTCCCATTCATCTCAATGGAAATTTCTCTGCTTGTACAAGACCCCCTGAAAAGCATATGAATTGAAATCTGCCATTAGCTCTTATTGGCTGTGATGTTAATACACAAATACACACTTATTCACACAAACATATATTGGCAAAACATTTACTATGTTATATCCACAACTTTTATGTTTGTTTTATTGTTTTTGTCATGTTTGCAGCAAGACTTTTGTTTTATATAAAAGAGCAGCTTGGACATTCTGCTAAAAAATGTATTTTGTGCTCCATAGAAGAAATTCAGTCACATGGGGTTCGGAGGTAACGATGAGAAAATTTCCATTTTCGAATGAATTAATTCTTTAAAATTCAAGGACACACTCTCCTCATATTTCCCGAGTATCATAACCATCCTCCTTTGCCTTGGTGAGGATACCCAAGTGGGAGCTAATCATTAAAGTGGAAACATTTGCAGGACCTCTGGCACGCAAGCGTTCACCTTTTGCTCTGATAATCTAGCTGGGCACTAATTGATTACCTGCTGCGGCTAAAAGGCCCAGAAAGGTCAGAATTCGGCACCTCCGAAAGGACACGCGGGGTAGACGCCTCGGAAAGGTCACCGGCCTACCTGTGAGAAAATGGGAGATGAAGAGTGGGCAGAGCTCGAGCCCAGGGGAGGCCTGTCGTGGGTAATTTTCAGGCAGACGGACAAAGGAGCGGGCTATATATAAGCACACAGGCACAGTCTATTGGCAGACGGAGTCGGTCTATCTCTCTGCCAGCTCAGTAATCCAGGTCAGAGTCCAGCAGGAGAGGTGCTCAAGAACACAGCCAGGTTTGGCTCAAGGAAACCTCATATCCCCTCGCCAAAGGTGTTGAATCTCTTTTTCAGGAATCTTTTGATTAGAAATGCTTCTCTTATAAACAACATTCTGTGGGGATAAAGTACGATAAACTAATAAAATGTTGTAGATAGAAGTGTTCCAAGCTTTTAATTGCCCTCAGGGGCTTTATCTTCACATATAAACAGGCACACGCACTCTTTGAATCCGATTCAAAATGGCGATTATCTCTCGACACTGCCACTCCTCCTAGAGGTGCTTGTACCATGGGACCTGCACGATTCAAAGGCTACGAATCAATTACTAGCTATTAAACACCGAAAATGCATTTCTAAGGGATTCAGCCTCTTTTGGGGACAGTTCCTACTGATTAATTACCTCTGGCTTGGTTTTAGCTTGTGCCAGCATGTATCCTATCTGCCTCACTCTCCCGATCTTTTTAAGCTCCATCTCTTTCTTTCTCCAGCTCTAATTAAATCAGCTTGAGCTTCATTTTGTCAATTACCAGTCCCTCCAAACACCATCATCATCTCCCACAGCACTCATCAACAAACAAATGGACAGTCTCTTTTCTTTCCTTCCCTCCCTCTGGTTTTACTGCCCTGAGAGCGAGGCTGTGAAGAAAGCACACGCACAGGGAACATCAACGACTGCTTTTAGTTGACACACACCGAGCGCTCGTGGTCTGAATCCTGTCCAAATCTGAAAAGCAAAAGCAGGGGTGACAGCTCAGCCTTGTGTTTTGAGTATTTAAAGAGACAAGGCCATTTCTGAAGGCCGGCAAAAGAACAAAACTAACGTGTGTCTGAAGGCCACAGTAAGATTAAATAATTGAACACTCGTTGCGAAGGAAAGGTGCAAAAAGTGAGCGGGTATTGCAGACTGTCTTCCTCGGTGAGCAGCCAGGGTATCATCCATTAAATGTGACGGCCCTTTTTGTGGCAAGAAAACACAGGCTGCGTTCTGACGAACTCAGAGAGTAGATAGTGTTGACCGCCTTTGATGGACACCTTGAACGACTGAATGGTTGCCTTTGTGGAAAGCAGTTCACCGTGAGCGATCCCTCAGGACAGCGTACCGCCTGTCAGGCTGATGAAGGAGCTGGAGGTAAAGAATGGAATACCCCCGGAAAGGTGGATGGATGAAGAAAGAGATTTCGGTGGACCGTGGGGATACAAGCGAGAAGGAGGAGAGCTGACTCTCAGCAGAAATGACAAACACACTGAAACACAAACAGAGCCGGTCAGTCACCTCTCCTCTGAGGTTTAATATTGTTCCATTTCACTGCATTGTACTCTTTTCCAATTTTTTTAACTGTAAGCTGACTCCTCTTGCTTTGCTTGCAACTTTTTCTTCTTTCTTTTTGTTAGCTTCATTCTCTCAGCAGGGCCGTAAGATACAGGTAAATTGAATTTTAGCTGTACGGGCTTCAGTGACTCCTTTAAACTCCATTCTGTGCGCGTTGAGATTACCTTTATGAAGCCTCCGAGAATCCATTTACCCAAGGTCCCAGCACATTGGTTCATTCTCACTATCTCTGTGGTATTTCCTGGTTTTGAATACGCTTTTATTTCCTTCTCCTCTGCGCATCGCTACGTTTTATATCTCCGGCTCTGTGTGCTTTCAAAACCTCTCTTTCTCTTTGAAAAGCAAAACAGTGGGCCGGGTTTACGATCTCCACCGAGATAGAACCGCGCTAACCCGCATTCAGCAAGCCAGGGAAAGGGTGCTCACTTTATTAAAGTTATCAGTCATACTAAGGCAGCGTTACCGTCCCTTAAATAATGTACAAATTGATCTCATAGAGTTATTATCAGCTGCTTTTGTACAAATGGCACTGCACTTGCAGGGGGGCAGATATGCTTAACCGCATAAATCCATATGGAAGGAAAAAGTGCAAATGCGCAGTCTCTTAAGAGTGCGGCTGCAATAAAATGGCAACAAAAAAGTTCATGCATGCATAGAAATCCACCCCAAACACAGACCCACTCGCATATTCTTACCATTCTGAGACAGCAGAATGATGGTGTGTAATTATTTTTTCAATAGTGGACCATGTGTTTATCGGAATGTTAATGTTCGCATAATAACAGGCTCCACCGCACGGCTGAGAATGTCAAGCCTGTCCGGCTGTCAATCACTTCTCAAAATAGCAGGGCAAATAAGCATGCGCTGCTGTCACGGCAACTGACAGACAGAATCCGCGGCAGCCTTTAAGCTGACAAATATCAGGGCCGTGCACGGGAGGAATTATTCTATCAAGGAAAAAACTGAAAAAGGGTGGCCATTCCATTCTTAGTGAGGGAAAGAAAGAGACTGCAGGGCTTTCCGATACAACTCGCGAGTTAGACTAGATGGTGAAAGGCTGTGAGAGAGAGAGAAAAGAGAGTGTGACAGTGTGATAAAAAAAAAAAGAGAGTGAGACTGTAAGATAGCTCACAATGAAGTTTTACATAACACACTTCTGATTGGTCTTCCCTTTGCCATAAATAACAAGTGAAAGTTGCCTGGGAGGAAATAGCCCGCTTCATTTCTAACATATCATCTGAATATTCTCAGAGTGTCTCACTGAAGCTGGCGTGGAGATGGGAGAGCGGTCAAGCAGATTGCTAGTCATGGAGTGGGAAGGGAGAGTCTGTAAGATTTGCATGGAGCTGGTTTCCTGCTTTATTTGTATGCAACTTGAAGGAGATTATTTCTTAAATGTGGGCTTAAACCAGTCTTCGGTGGTTTGCTATTCGCAGATGGTTTAAGCCAGTCAGCCAACTGGTCTCTTGGCCTGGCAATTGGAAAAAAATTAATTCTACAGTTCCACCAAACACAACTGTAGAGCTGTAAAATGTTTGTCTAATTAAATACTAAACCACATGACTTTATTTCCTGACCAGATTCAGCTGAATAAAGCAACTAAACCTCTCTTCTATGTTTTTGTTCTTGCCAGTCAACCCTGTGATGAGTCACACTTTATATTAGATATTGAGGTGGGATACAGGTAAGGTCGGGGACAGGTTTGGTGGTATAAGTAGGTTTAAAGGTGGGTTAAAAGGTAAGGCAAGGGTCAATTATAGATGTAATTTCAGAAATTAATTACAGCTGTAATTACATGCAGGTATATATATATATATATATATATATTAGTTGGGGTGAAAATGGACAAACCCAACCGCTGGGTTTGTCCATTTTCAACCCAGCTTGGGTTGTTTTTAACCCAGCATTTTTTAGATTGTATCAAATGATTAATTTAAATGTTAGTACATAGTAGTTAAAGAAACCTTGTATGAAGTGGGACCATAACTTTTTTATAACATCTACGGTATCCTTGTCCATTGTGAATGTATTGGTCTAAAATGACCAAATACCATACATTAAATATCTTCTAATTGCCTTAAGTTGTGTAGTTATGAGCAGCAGTTTTCCATTCAGTGAGTTTGCTCGTCACTGAAACTACTAGCATTTTACATGATTAGTACCTGGTGTTATAGAAAAGAAACAATGCACCTGCCTTCAAGAGCACATTGGTGACATCTTAATCACCTCTTGTACCTGAATTGAAGACTAGCAGCTTTTTCATCTAAACTAAAACTAAAAACCAAACTACACTTTTTTTTTTTTTTTTCTCTCAGCAGTTTTTATACAGCATTACCATATTAGGTTCCATACCGATACCCCTCATGCAATCTGGCTTTAAGATTCTTCGCCAAGGGCATAATGGTGATGATGAGGCTTGCTCTTTTTAGAAACAGGCATTCTTTTCTGAGATCTTTTCCGACTAGGCTATGCCACCATGTATTGCCATTGTCAAGAGTAGAAAGACATGAAAGAGTTAACAAATAAATGTGAAGGTCTAATTCTGCTTGCCAGCACCTCACAGTATGTGCTCGTCACTAAACCTCAGCGACACCCCACCCCACACACTGTCTGCCACCTCTTGTCTGTAATCAGATGTAACCCTTCTGTTGTTATCTGCTTTTCTTAAATAAAGGCCGTAAGCTGATTATCAGCACCTCAAATGCTGGCTTTGTTTTGCTGAGCAGTTTTGGCTTTTTACCTATTCTAATCAATGTACTTCACCATTTATTCCCCAAGATTCCCTGCCGAGGCTGGTTCAAGGTGCTTGAGAAACACACATGCACAGGCTGCACTCCCTTTACACGCTGTTCATTAGAGCACTTCTTTTCCAAAGAGGGATGAAATTCCTTTTCAAGAGGCTTGTCCACACCAAACCTCCCTGAAACCCATTCCATTCTCTCTTCTTTCTTTATTCGTTACAGCTTTTTTCCTCCTCCCTCAGGGTCATTTCAAAGACTCCACTTATTGCAAAGTATATTGGCTTCGTGCCACACGATGTTGTGTCTGAAGCCTGAGCAATTGCTTTGAAGTTGGAAATAGCTTGACGTGTTAAGAACGTGCACTGCCCTGCTACATTAGGAATGGGAAAACTGGCAGATGCAGGTTGAGGTATCACATACAGTACACCACTTACATCCTGAACTAAGATGAGTCTTTAACACTTTTTTGATTGTGACAGAGAAACTGAGACTTAGAGCTTGCATGCTGTTACCGCCTTCAGTAGATTACAGCGATGCCTAAGATGGGCTTTTCATACAGCTTTTCCACACTTTGTTAACAATGATTAGGGGAACAGCATCCGGATTAAGTAACCTGCTTGCTGTGAGACTGTAGCAGTGTATACTGGTATTCGTCTGAACACTAACCGGAGGGATTTATTGCAAAGAGTTTACTCTTTCATTGCACAGGAGTCTAAATGGAAGAATTCTCATTCATGACTCATGTTTTACCTAAGTATGATGTTACTCTTAAAATTCCCTAGAGCAATAAAAACAGAAACAAATTTGGGTCAAATATGGACAAACCCAATTGTTGGGTTAAATTTTTAGCTTACATTTTTAACCCAATGGTTGGGTTTGTCCATATTTGACTCAAATTTGGGTTGAAACAAGTGTATTAGGCAGGGAACACATATCCTGGTAAAAAATGTGATCCTCAAATGCACTGTAGGGAAGCGTTCAAAACTGCTAGAAGCAGTACAGTGAAATGGTGTAGAATGCAGTCTTGAAATATATTTTTGTTTAAACGTCAAATGATTTTTATGATATAATTATATGATAATAATAATGCTAAAAGGTCACTAAAAGCCGAGATGTGTCGCAGCAGTCAAAGACATCCATTTTTGCTTATTTATTTATTTGTGAAGTATTTGCTTTCAGATTGAAATCTCTGTTTACAAATCTCGGAAATGTTAGTAATTCTGTAAGAAACAGTTTGTGAATGCTATTATATTCTGAAGGAGACACGTGTGCCATTACTAAGGATTTTTCTTAAATTTTCTCCATTTAATCTCATTGCCATGTAGACTCTAGGACAGGCTATTCAATTCTATTTCTGGAGGACTGCAACCAGCAGAGATTAGTTCTAACCTTAATCAAACACACCTGCATGTAATAATCAAGTAATCCTGAAGACCTTGATTAGGTTCTGATGTTTTTAATTAGGGCTGAATCTAAACTCTCCGGGTTGTATTCCTCCCGCAACAGAATTAAATAGCCCTGTTCTAGGACAAGGGTGTCCAATCCAATGCCAATGATTTCTCCCAGAGTGTCCAATCCTGCTTCTAAAGGACCACCTTCCTGCAGAGTCTAGCTCCAGCCCTAAATAAACATACCTGAACCTCTCATGTTGGACCAGACCTAAACTCTACTGGAAGGTGGTCCTCCAGGAGCACTATAAGGAGAAACAATTGGCTTTAAAAGATATCTCTTTCCTATGACAATCCAGTCAGGGTCATTGGAGATTCTCCGTTCGTCTTCTTTCATTTATCTATCTGAGCTCACAGTCACTTAGGGGCAGAGAGAGAACAGATACTCTTAATGTTGATTTAAAAAGAAGAACAGTTTCACCTCTGTCAGTTCTTGAGCTCACAAAGTCTTTGTGGTCTCCGGTACAATCACGGTAAATCTTTAAACAGAGGTGTCACCTGCACGGATTTAAAAGAATTAATGGGTAACCTGGGGCGCAGTGTTTGCGCCCTTAAACACTTACACACACACAGTGTTGAAGGAGGTTAACCAAGCACATAGGACTTGCAATAATCGATTCCTAATTTCATGCTGAGTGCCTCTGTTTAATCTGTGCAGAAAGGAGAGAGAGAGAGAGACCTCTTTCATCAGTTGTCTGGCAGATTGGTAAAGTGGAGAGCGCTGTATGAAAGGAACAGAGAAAAACTGTGAATCTATACCTCCTAGTATTGAATACAGAGTAACGTATAGGTATGCCGCTTATGTATGATATTCTCTTTGAATGTTTAGCAGGTGAAGCTGAACAATATCCCATTAGGAAGCACAAGACTGTTCATTACAGTCCAATTACTGTTCACCTGCCAAACTCAGGGCTGAGGCGGTGAGGCTGTTCATGCATTTTGTAGACTCCAGGTTCAACAATGTTTCCTGTCTGGCAGAGAGAGGTTAGATAGAGCAGATCTCATGTGAAAAAATGAATGTGGGAACGGATCCATTTGTCCATCCTCTAGTACTATCTTTGATATACACACTCCGCTTTTAGGAAATGATTCTCTCTCTGAAGTTGTGTGAGTTAAAAGGAATCAAAGAGATCACAGCATGATGAACCACAGACTGACTTTATTATCTGTACAAAGTACAGAAACAAGGCTCCTTCATGAAACAATTCATGTGCGTGTACATGTGTCTAAATATGTGCATTTCTGTCAGCTGTCAGTTGCCCTTTTCCTGCCGAAGAGGTGCTCCTGTCTTATGCTGGAACTCAACTGGAGCTTGGATATAGAAAGTGCTCTCAGAAATGACCAGTTTTCACTGACTTGAGAGCCGAGTGATGATGTACATGTAACTGTCCTTGTGGCTACACAATCTGCTCTTAAATAAATATGGCAAATCATGATCTTAGTCTTACAACTCAGTCTTGAACTACATGGGACATTGGGAATAAAATTTCATAGCAATCAATTCACAATTACATTTTGTGTAATCTAGTTTTGTTTAAGTTGTTGTTATCTGGTTTACCTCTGACATAATCCTTCTTAAATCAAGCCCAGAAGATTTTAGAGACCTGTCTGAAGGCAACATCTCCTGACCAGAACTGCCTCTGAATGCTTCCAGATTGATGGCTCTGAGAGCTGGAGCCCAATCTGCTGTGGGAAAAGGGGCTAGTGTGAACCTGAGTCATGATTTGTCTGCATTTTAGGGTGACTTGAAAGCTAGTTGTAAGAGCCGAGGCACTGACCCAGATAAATAATGTCTGCAAATATACTCTGTGATAGCCGGGTGTATGTGCGTGTACGCTTTGTGAAGGTATAAGATTAGAAAGAAACACAGAGTCTCCTTTAACATGACCTCCATTAGCTTCCTGTTTCAAACCAGTTTCCACTCCCCCCCACACCTTTCTTTTCATTCACTGATAGGCTGACTAATCATGCGCCTCAATCCAGTGAAAACAATCGGTGTCTTAATTGAGAGCAGCAGTTACGCAGGAGAGCAGGGGAGAGTATCCCCTGAAAGCCAATATGCTTGGATGTCTTTGTTATTTACCAACTCATTTCTCTCATCATTAGGAATTTGTAAACAGATATCAGGGCAAATGTAATCTCCTGTGCTGTTCAGTCTCCACTGATGAGCAAACGTAGAAGAGACTAGAGAGACACAGACAACTTGGATCTATTGATGCCAACGGTGGAACGATAACTAGAAATATTAACACTGCTAACTTAACTACATTTCTTGTATGACAGTAGTTAAGCTATTTTCAAAATAATAAGGTGTGTTCAACTTGAAAGAAGCAGTCCTGCGCAGACTGATCGGTGTATGACGTCAAAGTACCGCAAGAGCGATTAGAGAGCTGACGGCTCAGTATGCTTTCGAAATTGTTCTCGCAGTACTTTGAGGTTTGCGCAGCGCCACTTCAAGTCGAACACACTTAGGCTCGAAATCGCCCTCCATATCCTTAAATAGGGCACTGTTTGAAGGGAAGCCATTTGTAGTGGTGTCCGAATCAATAGTGGACATTATTGAGTGCACTCATTCAAGTGAGCAACCGATGTACACTCAACGGCTAGAGAATACGATAATGCATTGTAAGAGTCGCGCCGAATGAATTACTGCTTCTCGCCCACAGCTGAATCTTTCATCCTTCCATTTTCCAAACCGCTGGTCCAATGTGGGTACAGTGTAATATCGTAAAGGTATAAATTCCTTTTTAATTGATTAATTAAGGTTTATACATAGTTTCCATGACAGAATTCAAGATAAATGATTTCATTATTACTGGAGCTGCCAGTTTGCTAAGTTTCAAATGATTATGCACAAACTATACAAAACCGACAACCATTCACTCCCTCAAGTGGACTATATTTGTGGAGTAATGTACGGAATAGTAAATGAGGGTATATGGGGCGATTTCGAACAGCCTCTATGATGGCTGTTTTCTAACAAGGTTTCAAACACTCCCCCTGTGTGCCATTGGTTGGACAAACAAATAATCCTACTACAAACACTCAGCACTACTTGAGCCAATGATGTCTTATCCCGTTCAAACAAAGATGTGGATAGACACTGTATGAGATGTTTTTACGAAATGTACCGGCGTTGTGGCAGAGCACGCGTTTCCTGTTTCGATTTTGATGAGCACCTTAAAACACAATTCCCTGTGAGGCTGATGAGCAGGTTATCAAGCCTGTTGACCTTGTTTAATTGAATGATAATTAACTGTAATGAGTAATCAAAGGGTCCACCCACTCACTAATGAGGCACATGCAATGTGCAAGGAGGCTAGATTTTACATCTCGCCAACGCACACCTCTCTGATGAGGCTGACGCTGCCTCTAATGGTGGTCCCAGCCCCCCAGAAAGAGACAAAGGAGAGAGCAGAATAATCCTAATGCAAATTATATCTGAAATGACAGGCACAGAACAATAACAAAGTGTCTAGAAAAGATGAAACAACAATGTATTTCTTAAAGGGACAGTTCACAAAAAAATTCAATTCACCCTCAATTCCGTAGACTACATAAGATGTCAGACAGAAGGGAATGGTTTTAGCTTAAGTTTCATTCTGTTTCTCGCATAGAGCTATCATACGTATTAGGAAGATTTGGAAAATAGTGCACAAATTATGTAGTCTAATTTTTATGGTACACTTAATGATGACAGACATTGTATGGAAAAGAGCAGCGTGAACATACTTCAATACATCTCCTTTTGTATTCCACAGTAGAAAAACACTGGTAAATAATGTTTTTTTTTGTTTTTTTTCTCTCTCAGTGCTCAAAGCGGGCTGGTGCACACAGAGGGCCAGTCAAATTTATAATGCAGCTAGAGCGGAAATCAAGGCATTGTCGGGACAGCATTCTTACAATGCATGGAGAAAAGCAATTACACAACTATTTAAGATGAAGAGGCACTCTTTGATTTTCAACTGCGATAATTGATGTGCTCACTCACAGAATCAGACACTGTACAGACACTGTATATAAGACATTTCCCGTTATGAATTATGACACCGCTTGGTTCTTTGGTCTGTTGGATCGGATTGCTTTATCACATCACCCAAACCGCCCCAGAGTTTGTTTTCAATCGGGTGCGATTGCTGTGTTCATATATGCCTAAACGAATGAACTGAACTATGGGAGAAAATGCTCCAGGTTCCCAAACAAACTCTCCAAACATGCCAGGTGTGAAAACGCCATTAGATTTGGGAAAATGTGTCACCCACATGTGTTCGCCACTAGACCGCAGCACCAACAACAACACCAAGCACCAACCAAAGATATTTAGTCATTTTAAAGTATAATAATATTATTTAACCACCAAATAATTGCAAAACCATCTGAAACAAAGAATGAATTTGTGAAGAATGAGGGATTACGTTTTGCTCTGCTCTAAAAACCTCACCAAAGCTCTAAAAACTGATATAATCTGTCACTGTTTTTCCCCTCTGTGTGTGTTAGAGATAAGATGAAGGGAAATTGTAGATCATCGGCGGACATTTGGAGAGTTTATCAGTCGGCCTGAGAAACCACAGTTAGCTGATAGCTCTTAGGTCTCAAACGGCCATTAGCATTGAGAGCAGTGTTGGGTCAGCGATGATATGTTACATAAAACTACAGTGCTACTCCAATCACATACCAGCAACACACAACACACACACTCCAAATCTGCACTCAAATCTTTGAAAATGACTCCTTTTCACATGATACTGAGTTAAGTATGCTGTCTCGCTCCAGTGTCTGTCAAGTATTATTACTATCACTGCAATCCCATTTCCTACTGTGGATTCATTCGTTCTCTTCACTCAGCGATGACAGTCACTTAAACAGATGCCACTTCTTCCCTCCTACATCACATGGACGTATCTGTTGCGATGCGGCCTGCCCTGTCATTTCAGGACTTTACCTTGGGGGTATTTGTGGTGTAATCTCATCCGCAATGTTCCTTTGATGGTCTTTTCAGGGATATGGCACAATATCGGAGTATTAATTTCCGCATAATCTCTGATCTACGATTACAGACAAGCCCCCAGAAAATTGTTTGAAATGCCATCTTTTTCAAAAGCAAAACAAGCTTCTCAGTCAGCATCGAAATTAAATATTTTAAGATCTTTGGATCAAAGTAAGGGAAAATGTCCAACAAAAGTAGATTAAAGATGGAAAGCTTGTTTTAACTAATTGCAGTATATGAGTTGATTTGCACAAGAGCATTCTGCATCCTACTGACGCATGCCATCACTTTTAGTGTCCATTAAGCCGCCCTGAAAAAGAGCCGTAAACCTTTTCTCTCTCTCTCACTTGTGTACATTTATTGGCAGAATTAGAGTTTGCTAACGTCAGCTTGCTTCTAAAGTGCTGCTTCAGTCATATTTCCTTTGATACGCAAGAGGTCTGCCAAATAAATTTGGTCTAAAATCTCACTACTCAAGGATTCAGGCAGATTTAGCCAACTTTACCCTGCCTTCAAGACTCTTCTCTTGCAATGTTGTCCCCTATGAAGATACATGTCTGCTATCTGATTAGTGAACGATTGAAAGCTGCCGGTTCCAACCCTGCGCTCCATTCACACTCAAAGCCTCTCATTCTCTCCAGCAGGGCTTACTAAAAAGCATTATAGCCTCTGCATTAGCCAGAGGCAGTTGAAAATAAAATAATACATTTATCAGAGGGACGTTAGCACTTACGTTCATCCTCTCTTCCCATTTGTGGAGCCCAAGCTGCTTATTATAAAAAAAAAGAAAAAAAAAGCCACACATAATCATGTGGCTGGCTATAACTACACCAGTAAATCCAGGCCAAAAATGCAGGCTGGGGCTCTGCCATCTTTTACATATAGCAGTTAAGTGGGTCTGATCCTTTCATCCAGCTCAGAGTGGTGGATTGGTTTAAGAGGGGCGCAGCATCTGGCCACATCAAACCCTGGATGGGAGATGACAAATAACAACTCGCCGTTGTTGATCTGTTTTTTCAGATCGGTGTCAAAGAGCCGCACTGTTTATAGTCATTTGGACCTTTAGTTGATTAGCACAGTGTCTGCTTAGTGTTTAATCTCATATTGTTATATTAAGGTCGTTTGGCTGTCATTTGTTGTTTATCTCCCTTCAAGCTTTTAATTTCACTCCTCCCATCTGGGAACACAAGACTGCTGTGGTTTGTGTTGTTAGAATCGATGCAAATTAAAACTAAAATTAAGTAAAATTATGAGTGAAAAATTTTGGAAATTTATTTTATTTTTAGCTTTTGATATGTTATATTATAAAATCAATGTTATTATAGTTTACTAAAACCATAAAAATTTAACTAAAGCTGAAATAAAAATAAAATATTAAAAAGCCTACATTTTATTTAAGGTACACTCTAAAAAATGCTGGGTTAAAAACAACCCAAGTTGGGTTGAAAATGGACAAACCCAGCGATTGGGTTGTTTTGACCCAGCAGTTGGGTTAAATGTTTGCCCAACCTGCTGGGTAGTTTTATTTAACCCAAATATTGTTTAAAAATTACTATATGTCTGGCTTAAAATGAACCCAAACGATTCCAAATAGGTTGGAATTTAAAAATCAGACTCATAATTACTAGAGGCAACAATAATAATCAAAAAGATGAGCATTTATTAATAAGCAATTTAATAAATGTTTATTGTTTAAATATTATTCAAAAAAAAGTATCAATAAATGTTTGTTTATTAAACATATTAATAAATGTTAATTTCCAACATATTTTGGGTTCATTTTAAGCAAGAAATACTGTAATTTTTAAACAATATTTGGGTTAAATAAAACTACCCAGCAGGTTGGGCAAACATTTAACACAGCCGCTGGGTTAAAACAACCCAATCGCTGGGTTTGTCCATTTTAAACCCAACTTGGGTTATTTTTAACCCAGCATTTTTTAGAGTGTAGTTTCTAAAAAAAATTAAATTAAAACCATATTGATAGATAAATAAAAAAATAAAAAAAACACAACAAAATGTAACTGAAACTGTTCATAAAATCTACAATAGTATCTCAATGGTTCTAAAAATACTTAAAGGATTAGTTCACTTTAGAATTAAAATTTCTTGATAATTTACCCTCATCATCCAAAATGTTTATTTATTTATTTCGTCATTTGAAAAGAAATTAAGGTTTTTAAGGAAAACATTCCAGGATTTCTCTCCATGTAGTGGACTTCACTGGGGTTTAACGGGTTGAAGGTCCAAATGTCAGTTTCAGTGTAGCTTCAAAAAGCTCTACATGATCCCAGACGAGGAATAAGGGTCTTATCTAGCAAAACGATAATAATTTTTTTTTTTTTTTTAAATAAATGACCATACTTTTTAACCACTAATTGTATTGCACTAGCTCTACGATGCGCCACACATTATGTTTTCTTTTATGGACCTTTTATGAGTCTGAAATAAAGCTTGAATGAATGTAATCACGTTGGAAAGGTCACGCGTGATGTACAGTAGGCGTAAGTATCACGATAGGGCAAAAAACGTTCTCTTCCATCTTCAAAATCATCTGACATCATTGCTTTACCTTTTTTTGTAAAGGCCATTTGACTTAGTCTTTGCACGTTCACTTTGTAGACACGGGATCGGTACTTCCGCCTACGTCACGTGACCTTTCCAACATGATTACGTAATGCGTAGCGCGTCTCAAAGAGAGTGCAAGACGAGCATTTGTGGTTAAAAAGTATATAATTTTTATTTTTTTAAGAAAATGACAGATTGCTTGGCTAGATAAGACTCTTATTCCTCTTCTGGGATTGTGTAGAGCTCTTTGAAGCTGCACTGAAACTGCAATTTGGACCTTCAACCCATTGAACCCTGTTAAAGTCCACTACATGGAGAAAAATCCTGGAATGTTTTCGTCAAAAACCTTAATTTAATTTCAACTGAAGAAAAAGACATACACATCTTTAATGAAAAGGGAGTGAGTAAATTATCAGGACATTTTAATTCTGAAGTGAACTAATTTTTTTAACATGAAAATGCCAATAGATAGAAATAACACTAGATTGTGCTGAGAAATGTAGCGTTGTTTAATATGTTTTAATATATAATGGATAGTGTATTCACTTTGGCAGCCCTAAAATGCCTGACAAACTAAAAAAAAAAATCACATTAAGTAAGCAAGCAAACGCACATATAAATGGGTTTTAAAGCAAAGCATGTCATGATCCAGATCTGTCCAAAATGGTTGGGTTTTCCTATAGCCTGCAGTGTGGATGTGGATTCAACTTTTGAAACTTCAACATGAAGGTATGCAAAGTGAGGAATTAAGTGCTGTGTCAAAACATAAATAAATGTCTTTAGTCGAGCTTCGTCTAGAGGCATTAATGCTTCCTACTGCTCTCTCCAAGACAAACGCCCTAAGCACACAAAAGGAGAATCGGGACATCCGTAAACAAATATGGCTGTGTTCTTGCTCATTCCGTTAATCCCACTTAAGTTCAAACCTCCTGGGCTACTTCTGTTAAAAACCTTTTTAAAAACATAGGCTCCAGTCTCTTTCGCTTCTCTGTCAGACATGAGGTCGATGAAAAGAATGGTTTCTCTCTCGCTGCTTTGTCAGGCAAGGACGATTTTTTTATAAGAGCTTATAAGACGTCATCTTCAACTTTGTTTTGCCTTGAATGAGGAGAAGGCATTGCAATTCCATTTTTTTTTTCACAGCTTTGAAACCCTCTGAGAACAATTACCCAGAATGCATAGATTTATTCTGCCCAACAGTCCATACTGAAAAAGACAAGGAGAAATTATGAACAGCATTCCTCTAGTACATTATGAGTCAAGGACAGGATCAAGATTATTTTAGTGAAAAAATCCATTCTTCAGAAAAAGCTTTTGCACTTGTCCCTCAGTCAACTCCCATTCAATTAACACAATTAATGAGCTTTAAAGTTCTTGATGAGCATTCAGACGGGCATACATTAAACTATTATGTCAACGATCAAAACAACATTATGAATAATAGATATCATATCAATCCAAGATTACATTAAACAAACATGTTCAAAGCAAACTAGGACATGATGCAACAAGTCCTTTTTATGCCTAGACCTCAGTAAAGAAAAAAAAAAAAATCAATACTTTTACATCAGTCAGTTGTTAAAAGCTTGAACAAGCCAGCTCCCTTAGACCCGGTGTGGTTACCTGTCAAAAGAAGCAAGCATTAAACTAAGACTAGGTTCCCAAATAAAGGGTACTAATTTCCTTGTGCAAGTGAATAAATTGCTTGTGTGCTTATCACGCGTGATTTACTAAGAATAATTGCTCAAATAGTCACACATGCAAATAGGTTGGACATACACATATTTAAAGTTTTAGAAGGTAATTGTACCGTGTGTGTGTTAAAAATGACCATTTTATTGAGCTGTTCTAGATTGAATGGGCTTCAGGGAAAGAATGACTATATTTTGCAATAAACTGTCAAAATGAATCTGACTGCTTCAGTGAACAAATGAACTATGTAAACAAGAGCAGTCGATGAAAAGGGATTCTGGTGGAGAAAATGAAGGACCGGGCATACAAAGCATTCCCTGAGAGCCTCTCACACATGCAAAACTCCAGAGCCCTGGCCTAGAGCTGCCCGCCAGGCCATCAAACTGCCTCCAGGTCCCTGGAGAAACAACAAAGACATCCAACTGTGAAGAGATTTGGCGTGAGAGTGTTTTCAGCGAGAAGAAAGTCTCTCTTAAAAAATACCATTTTGGAAGGGGAGGGTCTGACACTATTCAGCCGGTGCCAAGTATGAAAAGTCTTGTATTGTATGGCTGTGACATCAAAAAGACAAACAAACAAGAACGGTACAATATTGGATTCACTTGCTAAGATACCAAAGGACCAGGCAAAGGTGAAGGCAAAATTGTGTTGTTGTCCTTGAAATCTTTCTCCAGGCTTCTGCCTCAAACCTCTCTGCTGGTGCAGAGCCAAAGAAAATTGCTTTTTTTTTCTCTTCCATTTTCTCAGGTTTTAGAGGTTTATTTTGTAAGCTGGGTGGAGTGGAAGAGGTTGGTCATTGACCTTACCCTCGGTCACAACATCCCACAGTAGGCTCTGGTTAATAATAAGATGGAGGTCTTGTTCGCTGATTGGATTCATCAGCCTGATGTCCAGGAGCATTTCTCTTATTCGGATCTCCCATCCAATATGAAGCAACAGCACTAGCAGAAAGAATCCCTGAGAGAAACCCGCCGTGACTAAATTAGATCTTGCATGTTACAATTTGAAAGAAACGTCTTCCGCATTCATTTAGGAAGTCTGACAGGGAATCAAACTGAATTGAATTCTGAGGTGGCATTTGAAGTCAAACGGAATTGAACTCTCGAGTCACATTGGATCTGTTGAATTGATCAGGATGATTTGATTACTTAGTGTGTGACTCAATCAAACGTTTGGTCATATTTTAAATATAAATAAGTTGAAAACCTGCATGAGCCCATTTCAAGGACACTGGTGGTATTTCTAAAAGGATTTGTTGACTAATGAGGCAAAAAGAAGGTCTCTCCTAAAAATAGATGTACTTTTTTTAAGGATTGCTGCAACTTATGAATTGGTAGTTCAAATTTGTACACATCTGAAATATGTAAACAAGAGCAGTCGATGAAAAGGGCTTCTGGCGGAGAAAATGAAATGAAGTAAAGTTTTGGCTATGTGTTAGTTTAATTGTATGATATATACTATACTGTATACTGTTATATATATGTGTGTCCTTGAAATGGGCTCATGCAGGTTTTCAATTTATTTATATTTAAAATATGACCATATATATATAATATATATATACTGTAAAACTTAAATGGCTATCGGTTTCCTCAATTGAAAAGGGGTTATCCTAACTCGTTGTGCTCCAAAATACAACAGGTAAACCAATAAATCATCAATCTAGGTACATTTGAATAACCCGTTAGTAAGATGAGTGTCGCTGTTAGCTGAATACTAACTGTTAGTAACGTTTATCATAAATCACCCTGCATCGTTAGTTCAATATCCTATTTACAACAGATTACAAATCTTCAACTAGCAACCGGCCTGAAGGGGTTTCTGATCCCACATCCAATCTAATCAACACGGGAAGACCTGCGTGTCATCGGATGTCATTCAGATGCACCCTGCGAGGGTTTCAAAAGTAATGGGATAACAGTCTTTGAGGTTCTGGTGGGTTGGATGAGGGGGATTTGGGTTAAGTGCTTGAATAGGTAGTGGAAGTGTTAGGGGGTGCTCTTCAGTAATGGTTGGTGTATAGATTATGACGGCCTGCCGCAGATTGTGGGGATTATGGGATTGATGGTTGTCTTGCTCGTGGATGGCACGGGAGATTGAGAGCAGATGGCTGTGATTTTAGCGTGATTATCCCACTGCATTGTCACTGATCTTCGTCATCCTGTTTCATTTCCCCGGGATGGTTTGTTCATCTCGGACACTGAATCAACCCCCAATCCCCCTGCAACCCAGGCAGCTAATGGGAACCATTGCATTCGGCCATCTCCTTTTCTCTCTATCTGTCACACATTTTCTTCATTATTTTTTTTATCACCATTCCAGCCTCTGCAAATTCCTCACCTATAATAGTTATGTCCTGTATTTTTTTCTTTGTCAAGCTTACATTAAGTCCTTGTCACATTAGCCAAAGGTCGTGTCCTTTTATACTTGCCAGTCTCACACTTCCTAAATAATAGTGCAATTTCAGATAAATATAGGACACCAAGGTGTTTTCCTAGTCTGGTCAAGAGCTAATGAATGGGTCTGTCACACACAATATTGCACTCCAAAACAAGGTCAAACAATGCTACCAAACTGATCCTAGACCAGCAGTTATGGGCCTAGATGCAGAACCTGATTTCACCAAGAGCAACATGTTCCTGGATCAACATCTTTGTTGATTCTGGAACAACATTCCAATCAACCAATTTGAGGGACTAGTTTACAGTTTGTCAAGTTTAGGCTACAATCAGGGTTTCGAGCTTCTACATCAGTGTTATTCATGTATCATTTCCCCTGATTGTAGAGATAACTAATCGGTGGGTTTAGGTTTAGTGGTAAGGATATGGTTAGGACTACATTTTCGGACAGAAATGTTGACCCAGGAACATATCTAATTTGGCAAAATCAGGACGTGTTCGCAAAAAGACTTAAATGATTAAGAAATTACATTACAGGGAGTTATGTATAGTTTTGCCATAGGTACGCAGTGTGTTTACACTGAAAAGTTTTATTACCTCATCAGATCTTTTAACCAATGACAGTTTTTCAAAACTGGTCAAAGTTTTTGGAAGAAGTTTCATGCTCACCAAGGCTGCATTTATTTAAAACAGTAAAAATACAAAATACAGTAAATACAGTAATAGTGTGAAATATTATTACAACACTTTACTGTAGGTGAGTTGAAAGTGAGAACCCAGGTGCAGTGTATTGAAACAAAGTGACATAAAATATAATCCAAAACAGGCTTCTCTTGACTATGGCTTGATATAAACTTGACACAAGTCTTGGCATGAACATAAATACACTCAATGGGTTACACAAAAAAAAAAAAAAAATTAGACCAGAGACAATGGAAACAGGAGGGCTATATACGCACAAAGACTAATGAGCTAACAAGAAACACCTGAACACAATGAAACAATGAACCAATCAAACGTGACACATAAGACAAGGAACCAATCAGAACAAGACACATTAAGCAAAAGGGGCACATGACAGGATCTCAAGGGAATCGCATGACAAACAGGATCCATGACTCTGAAAACTTTAAAATAACATAAAACAAAAACCAAATGTGACAGTAATCAATTTTAGTATGTTATTTTTACATGTGATGGTAAAGCTGAATTTTCAGCATCATTACTCCAGCCTTCAGTGTCACATCATCCTTCAGAAATCATTCTAATAAGCTGATTTGCTGCTCATGAAACATTTCTTATTATTATAAATGTTGAAGTTCTTGTTGCTTCAATAAATTGATCAAAGGAAACTCAAAACTCAGCTTTCACAGGAATAAGTTATATATATATATTTTAAAAATATATTAAATTAGAAAACAGTTTTTTTAGATTTCTAAATATTACTGTTTTTACTGTATTTTGCTCATATAAATGCAGCCTTGGTGAGCATAAGATAATTATTTGTAAACAACGCATTTGACTGATAGTGTGCTATATTGAACTGCTGGCAATGTTAGTGTCCACTGACTCCTCCCACAAAAGGCTGTTAAAACAAGGCTAATCTGCTCTCTGTCCTTGCTATATATGGGTTCTGCTAATCTCTTTTTAAAAGCTGTGTGAGGTTAACTCGAAAGCTACAGGGTAGACACCTTTGAAAATAATGTGTTAAAAGTGGTAGAAATGCATTACATTTCTTTCTGCTTGTGTCTCACTTCAAGACATGCAGCAGATGGCTAATGGACAAGTACAGGTCAGCCGGTGCCACTAACAGAATCTCAAAACTCATCAGTGAATGCTGTTTACTTAATGATCACCAGAAATGATCCCTAATGATCACTAGAAAGCAGTGGCGGAGGTTGCTTGTGAACATTATCACCAAATGTAACTGAAAATGTTAATCGCATCTTATATACACATTTTGTACGATGACGCTCATGCTTATTTAAACTGGTTAATTAACAAAAAAATATGAGTGAGTCGATATTTTATCCCTACTGACAGGAAACATTGATTTTGTGTAGTGTGTGATGAATCCCACATAAACACATTCTGACATGTTGGACACATTGTTTACGACACGCTATACAGTCCCCCGGTTTGAAAACCATGACAGGTGGAAAGTAAATAGATTTTTCCACTGTCTGACACAGAATGACAGACCACAAACAAGCTCTAACTTAGCTCCATACTCAGGCCCGGCTATGCTTCGCTCATCTGATCTAGAGATTCAAGCACAGGACAGAGTTGCAGTGACATTTGTTTGATTGATGTGTGGACCATAACCTTGACAGACATCTCCTTACAGGGGCTGCAACATTCACTGTAGTGTGTGCTTGTACAAGTTTGTCTGTGTGCTTGTGATAGAATGGGATTATAACTTGACAGGGTGGAGGGATGTGGGGTCTTGTGATATATCTATAAAGCTGAAAGATTCAACATTAGTAATAGCAGGACAGAAGGAGGATGCTTGCGTTGTGATTGGAGTATTGTTGGCATTTTTTTTCTGGCAATGTGAATATATACACCGATCAGGCATAACATTATGAGCACCTTCTTAATATTGTGTTGGTCCCCCTTTTGCTGCCAAAACAGCCCTGACCCATTGAGGCATGAACTCCACTAGACCTCTGAAGGTGTGCTGTGGTATCTGGCACCAAGATGTTAGCAGCAGATCCATTAAGTCCTGTAAGTTGCGAGGTGGAGCCTCCATGGATCAGACTTGTTTGTTCAGCACATCCCACAGATGCTCGATTGGATTGAATCTGGGGAATTTGGAGGCCAAGTCAACACCTCAAACTCGTTGTTTTGCTCCTCAAACCGTTGCTGAATCATTTTTGCTTTGCGGCAGGGCACATTATCCTGCTGAAAGAGGCCACAGCCACCAGGGAATACTGTTTCCATGAAAGGGTGTACATGGTCTGCAACAATGCTTAGGTAGGTGGTACGTGTCAAAGTAACATCCACATGGATGGCAGGATCCAAGGTTTCCCAGCAGAACATTGCCCAAAAACATCACATTGCCTCCGTCCGCTTGCCTTCTTCCCTGTGCATCCTGGTGTCATGTGTTCCCCAGGTAAGCGACGCACACGCACCCGGCCATCCATGTGATGTAAAAGAAAACGTGATTCATAAGATCAGGCCACCTTCTTCCATTGCTCCGTGGTCCAGTTCTGATACCCACGTGTCCACTGTTGGCTCTTTCAGCGGTGGACAGGGGTCAGCATGTCACCCTGACTGGTCTGCAGCTACGCAGCCCCATACACAACAAACTGTGATGCACTGTGTGTTCTGACACCTTTCTGTCAGAACCAGCATTAACTTCTTGAGCAATTTGAGCTACAGGAGCTCGTCTGTTCGATTGGACCCCATGGGCCAGACTTTGTGTTTTAAAGAAACACTTACACTGCCGTTCAAAAGTTTAGGGTCAGTTAGATTTTTTAATGTTTTAAAATAAGTATCTTCTGCTCACCAAGCCTGCATTTATTTGATTAAAAATACAAACAAAAACAGTAATATTGTGAAATATTATTCCAATTTAAAACAGCTGTTTTCTATGTCAATATACAGCAAAGTGTAATTTATTCCTGTGATCGAAGCTGAATTTTCAGCATCATTACTCCAGTCTTCAGTGTCACATGATCCTTCAGAAATCAATCTAATATGATGATTTGATGCTCAAGAAACATTCATTATTATTATCAATGTTGAAAACAGTTGTGTACAATTTTTTTTCAAAATTCTTTGATGAATAGAAAGTTCAAAAGAACAGCATTTATTTAAAATAGAATATTTTCTAACATTATAATTCTTAACTGAAACTTTTGATCAGTTTAACTCATCCTTGATGAATACAAGTATTGATCAATTTTATTTCTATCCCCCAAAAATAAAATTAAAAATTCTTACTGACCCCAAACTTTTGAACGGTAGTGTTTAATGTTACAAAAGATTTAGATTTCAGACAAATGCTGTTCTTTTGAACTTTCTATTCATCATAGCATCATGAAATAAAAATGTAAATAACTGTTTTCAACATTGATAATAATCATAAATGTTTCTTGAGCATCAAATCTTCATATTAGATTGATTTCTGAAGGATCATGTGACACTGAAGACTGAAGTAATGATGCTGAAAATTCAGCTTCGATCACAGGAATAAATTCCACTTTACTGTATATTGACATAAAAAACAGCTGTTTTAAATTGGAATAATATTTCACAATATTACTGTTTTTGTTTGTATTTTTAATCAAATAAATGCAGGCTTGGTGAGCAGAAGATACTTCTTTTAAAACATTAAAAAATCTTACTGACTCCAAACTTTTGAACGGTGGTGTATACTGAAAAACTAACTAAAGCACATGTAAAGTGCTTGATTATAATTTTGACTGTACTGTAATGTGTTATTCGATATTACTTTTAAAGTTAATCAATTGCATATCTAATAAGTATACTTTTTAGTATGATAAAGTAAGCTAAAGTGTACTTCTTTTTCACAAGGGTTATGCTTGATTTAATTTGATTATTAATGCTTTTCCAGTAACTAACTCTCAGGCTGTTTTTCCTGTTGTGTCTATTGGCATGACAAGGCTACCAGTCTTTAACAGCACAAACATTTTCACAGTTCCTTAACGAAGGCTACAATGTTTTTTCACTTCTTTCACCTCATACCAGGGGAGACAAATGGGGCCTTTTTATCAAGTGAATACATTAAAAATACTCTGAATTTCTCTCAAAAGAATGATGTTCTTTCATCTGAAGCCTGAAGTTTCCAGTCAGGCATCTGAGTAATCTGCCAGATAACCATCCAAGGGCAGCGTTAAACAAAGATGAGCCTTAGTCATCAAACATAAGTCGCGTAAAATGACTCATTGTCAGTGAACATGTTTGCATGATTTTTATATTTACTTCGACATTTTGAGCAATTAAATTTAGGCAGTGATCACAGTACGATATTTCTGACTCATAAAATTCCATGAATATTCTTTTTAAAGCAGTCAAATCCTTATAATTGGTCCCATGTTGGTTGGCACTAGAGTTCAGTGTTTATTCACAAGGCAACATGTAATAAGCTACGATATCACAGAGGTGGCCATCTCCTCGGTGTCTCATGTCCTCCAGTGAACCTCTTGTTGACTGCTGGCTCCCTCTTGAACACCGACAACACAAACAAACACATTTAGATGTCACTGACCTTGTTTCAACTTCCCACCGTCATCTCTGGTCACTGTGACACAGATATCCAGCCTCGAGTTATTTTCACTGACCCTGGTTTTGGCATTAGGCTTGATGCTCACTGCTAGTTACAAGCCATCGGAAGCATTTTGTCATAGGGTTATGAGGAAGTTGTCAAAGAAGGCCTTTAGAAAGAATAAGACAGAAAGTGGTGATTTCTGTCCCCCTAAAGACTATACCTGCACCGAAGAGCTTTGGAAGGACTTTAACAGTCATTTCTTGGTTTGTAAGTGCTTCCACAGAGTATGTGTACATGCCAGATGAGTTATAAAATGTACATAGAAATTCCATATTGATTTTCTAGCTCCCACTCATTCTTTCTGCCAGGAGATTTGTCCTATGGGTCATTACTTATCATGTCTAAGTACAACAGGACGCTGAACCAATGTGAAAATAGCATTCTTTTCATAGCAACCCAAAGGGAACTTTTTTTTAACTTAAATGTTGCTCTTTCATAGCTCAGAATATTGGACAATTTTAAGTGTTATTTTTTGCGTAAATAAACACAAATGTCTACATATTTGTTAACATACAATTCGAGTATAGGTCATTTTTTTTGGTTGAAGACTTTGGTATCTGAGCACAGTTGAGACATAGTTGAGACTTCATTGAGACATGGAATTGTTTCCTCAAGAGTAAAATCTGAGAAGCAGAAAACTTCAACAAATGTCTCCTTTTGGTCTCCATTGCGGATAAGGAGAAACAACTAAGAGATAAAAACATAATTTGAGATATTTCTTCTTATGGAAACTTCTATTTTTGTTCAACAAAGAGATGCAAAATAAAATATAGCTGTGAGCAGCAGTCATCAGGGTTCAAACGCTTTAAGGCCTTTAAGCACATGCGTAAAAAGGTAATGTTTTAATTAGCAAGCCTGTAACCATCTTGATCATAGATGGAAAAGACCATTTACAGCCAATACAATTTTTCACAAGAAATATATGGTTTTAAAAGCTTTTTAGGATGAGCCAAAAACCTAGGACTAGTTCGCCAAAGTTGGTTTTTGAAATAATCTCCAATTTTGAATGAACAATTCGATGGACAGAGGTGGTCCTAGAGGCAAAGTTGCTCAGAATTAGTAGTTCCATCATGTGGTATGAATGTTGTTGGGCATGCATGATCCTTTACACACCTGAAAAATGTGAAGGCGCCCCCCCTGGTGGCCGATTTAAAAAAAAAAAAAAATCTCACAGGCCCAGCGAGTTTCGTTCCGATCGGCCTCCGTTAACCTTGTCTGATAGCTGCTCAAACTTCAGTGGCCGATGGCGGACATGTTTTTTTTGAGATACATCAATGTCCTCATAGACAGTCAAGGCACCTCGGACGAAGACACTGCATGACAATTTTCAAGTTGATCAGACTAACGGTGAAGTAGTTATAGCCATTTTCCGATTTTTTCCTGTTATATAGCGCCACCAAGTGGCCAGTCACCACATCCTTTTTCACGTGACCACAGAATGAGCTCTTACATAGGTGTGCTGAGTTTGGTGAAAATATCTCGTTCCTTTCACGAAACATTTTAGTAAAAGTAGCTCCACCCACTTTGAATGTTTTGGCGGCCCTTAGGGACCGTGAATTAAAATTTTAACTTTTTTTTTGATAACTATTGACAATCAGACTCCAGAGAATCTTGCTGCACTGGTTAGGTTTCGATTGGGTCAAAAACCTATGACTAGTTCGCAAAAGTAGGTTTTTCAAAAAATCCAAAATACCCGAAAATTTCGAGCCAATGATTCCAACAATATAAGGCACTTGAGCCTACATCTAATGGTTTAGGAGTTATGAGCCATTTCTTACTTTTGATTGCTGTAGCGCCCCGGACTGGTTTGGTCTGCCCAATCACTTTTAGAGGAGAATGCTGATCCTTGGTAATTTTACGCTATGCGCTTGAACCCCTAATTTTTCTCTTTGGTGTCTAGAAAAAGCTGAGCACAGTTTGAGACACAAGACTTTCTCTGAAACTCTTGAGGAGACAAATGTGAGAATGTTTTAAATCTGAGAAGCAGGAGACTCTGTTTACTCTCCATGTAATCTCATCGCTGTCTAGGAGAAACAACTGAGACATTAAATAGATCTGATTTGAAATGTTTCTTTCCTGTAGGAATCTTTGTCATCCCATATCTTTTGTCCAATAAAGAGACAAGAACTAAATGTGTTCCTACAGAGGAGAACAACTGATGAATGAGTTATATATTTTTTTCTGTTTGTTTGTGTGTGTGCAGCTCTTTTATTAAATATTCATCCATTACTGCCTCTTGTCTCACACAAAGAATCCGGTATAAAGACAAAAGACGTGTCTGTTCTGATCTAAATGTATCATGTTAACGTCAAAAGCCGGAGGAAATATTCACTATCAAAGTCGCACGAGTTCAACTTAAAACAGCTCAATTTGAATGCTCGCTGTGTGTGTCTGCCTCAAAGAATCTATCAAAGTGCTACTGTTCTTCAGAAAGGCTCAATGTTCTACAACAACAGTCCCTATGTAATCGGCGACATTACCTGAAGCGATCACAAAGCATTGCTGCTCGGATTCCTGAGTCCAAGATTTGAAAGAGAAGTATTTTGATCTATGCTTAAGGCCATTATCACCCTCACAAGCCTTGTTTCCAGCTTAATAACATCACATTCAAGACTAGTTGACTGGAGCTGGAATTTTGGTTCTATATACATATATTAGGACTGACCAAGTTTAAGTTTTAACTCTGGAACAGCATGATACTAATAAATTTAGATTTAGATACAGATTCATTTAGATTTATTAACCGTTCTCTAACAGGTAAAAATATCTACTCGTAACTTAAAGGTGCTAAAGAGGATGTTTTGTTTTATACATTTTTGCAATATTACTTGAAACTGTCTTTACTAACTGATAAAAGACTATTACACTGCAAAAAATGCTGTTCTTACTTAGAATTTTTGTCTTGTTTCCAGTCCAAATATCTAAAAATTCTTAGATCAAGAAGCATTTTCTTGACAAGTAAACATTTTTTTCTTGTTTTTAGGAAAAATAAGTCAAAATTAAGTGAGTTTTTCCTTAAAACAAGCAAAATAATCTGCCAGTGGGGTAAGTAAAATAATCTTAAATCCAAACTGAAAACAAGATTATATAATTTATTTTTGGTTTGAAATAAGATTATTTTGCTTACCCCACTGGCAGATTATTTTGCTTGTTTTAAGTAAAAACTCACTTAATTTTGACTTCTTTTTTCTGAAAACAAGAAAATAATTTTTACTTGTCAAGAAAATGCCTCTTGATTTAAGAACTTTAAGATATTTTGACTAGAAACAAGACAAAAACTCTAAGTAAGAACAGCATTTTTTTGCAGTGTAAGTGCACTGAAAGTAATAATATTAATATACATCATCTGTGCACGAGGTAGGGCCTCAAAAACATCAGCCAATCGTTTACGCGATCATCGCGTAAACGATTGGCCCTCTGGCTTGTCAATCACTGCCATGACGTTCCTCGTGAGAGACGTGCGCGGCTGCGCGCTCCAGTAACTTTCCACACTCTACAGGCGCCGCATGCAATGTTTTTGTCAGGAGACAGGAGTAACAACTGCAGATTGAGTTACCTGCGGTAACGACATAATGAATCCACTAACACGAGGCAGCGAATGCCGGTGGTAAACAAACGCTCGTGTTCCAGTACTCGTGCACGAGTTTTGGGAGGCGTTCCCTCGAAAAGAGCTGCGAAGGAGGGGGGTTGTTCTTACGCATGCGCTCATTTCAAAAACTCACTAACAGTCTTTGGTTTCTCAGTCGACGAAAAGATCCTCTGTATCACCTTTAATATAAAAGTATATTAAGTGAAAGTGAAGTGACATGTGGCCAAGTATGGTGACCCATACTCGGAATTTTTGCTCTGCATTTAACCCATCCAAGTGCGCACACNCGAATGCCGGTGGTAAACAAA
The DNA here is from genome assembly GCA_003731715.1 of Anabarilius grahami. Classification (NCBI taxonomy): domain Eukaryota; kingdom Metazoa; phylum Chordata; class Actinopteri; order Cypriniformes; family Xenocyprididae; genus Anabarilius; species Anabarilius grahami. The sequence continues at coordinate 3,679,098 of RJVU01014363.1, forward strand.
CGCTCGTGTTCCAGTACTCGTGCACGAGTTTTGGGAGACGTTCCCTCGAAAGGAGCTGTGAAGGAGGGGGGTTGTTCTTACGCATGCGCTCATTTCAAAAACTCACTAACAGTCTTTGGTTTCTCAGTCGACGAAAAGATCCTCTGTAGCACCTTTAATATAAAAGTATATTAAGTGAAAGTGAAAGTGAAGTGACATGTGGCCAAGTATGGTGACCCATACTCGGAATTTTTGCTCTGCATTTAACCCATCCAAGTGCGCACACACACAGCAGTGAACACACACACCGTGAACACACACCCGGAGCAGTGGGCAGCCATTGCTGCGGCGCCCGGGGGGCAGTTGGGGGTACGGTGCCTTGCTCAAGGGTCTCACCTCAGTCGTGGTATTGAGGGTGGGGAGAGCGCTGGACATTCACTTAAAAGGCGCTGTTTGGATTTTAATAGGCAAATACTTAAGAATCCATGAATGGATCATTATCACAGTGATTATTATGTTTCTAGCATGTTATATCTTTTACCCTATCAGATTGAGTGCATAGCTTTTCATTTCTAAAACAACCATGTCGGAAGATGTATCATGGCCATTATCCAGGATGACAATCCAATATTCATCAGGGTTAAAATTGTGAAAGATTGGTTCAGAGAGCATGAAGAATCATTTTCACACATGAACTTGCACCTTTGAGTCCAGACCTTAACCTCAGTGAAAGTCTTTGGGATGTGCTGGAGGAGACTTTACAGAGTGCTCATCTCTTGCATTGCCAATACAAAAGTCTTGACGAAAAATGTATGCAGATTTTCTATCAAGAGGTGCATCAGTTTTTGGGTCAAGATCTGAACCATTCTTTCACATTTTTAACCCTGATGAATATTGGCATTGTCATGCTGGAATATGACCATGATACGTCTACCTGGTTGTTTAAGAAATGAAAAGTATGTAAGTAAAACTATATAGTTACTTTCTGCTGCAAGTCCTTTCATCTGTTTCATTCAAGCAGAAATGTGCCAAGACATTCAGTAGAGCTTTGACCACCATTACATGTCTGGGACGTGGCACGCAGACGATTTTCTCAGTCTTGTAATGTTTTCATAAGTTTTGAAAGTGTCAGACGGGGGCTGACAGCTGAAGGTGACAGTCTGGGTATAGGGCAAGACAGCGACAGACTGCAGAGGCCCCAGCAAGACGTCCTATAGGACAGAAAGAAGTCCATATCTGTGTACTGACTCCGTGGTGTTGGTTTCATCCTTTTATCTCCCTTTCCGCGGTTGTTTTTTTCCATGTTTCGCCACATGCGTTCTGCGGTGTTGCACTGATTTGATTTCCCAGCTCTCCTTTTCTGCTCTGCGTGACTTAATCAGAATGACAGTGTCTCAGAGCCCCGGGAAAATCTCCCTCTCTCTCTTTTCTTTTCTCCCTCACTCCGCAAGTTTACGCTGTCCGTGACAAACTCACAGTGGCACCTTTCCTCGTGTTGCGTTTCCACAGAGAGCCTTGTCATACACACTTCAGCGTGTACACAAGCTTACAAACCCTGTTTCTGCTTCTGCTCCTTCTCATCACTTCCTTCACTCTGTCTTTTCTTATCCCTCCTTCTTCGTTCCTCTCAATTTAACATATGCCAATATAAGAAATGTTTCAGTAAGTAGAGATGTATTGGAAATATCTTCCATTGTTCTCCATCAGATCTCACATAAAGGTCTTTTAAAGCACCTTGAGGTTCTTTGCACTGGAGAACAGTAAGCTGGTTGTTTTCCAGCCTGGATTATGGTGTCTCAGTTCTTCATGTAATTTAAAAAAAAAAAAAAAAGATTGTCCAGAGACAGAAAAGTTTTGTAAACCCACCCAGCGAGTCTTGTTTTTCTTTCTCTGATGTATCAAAGCACTCGCCTAAAGCTCAAATACGCGTTCGCCGTTTACACTTCTCGATTTCTTGCTACTAAGTCTGCACTTTTCATGTTGAGGTCAAAGCACTCGTGATGCTTGTGTTGAGCGTACAACCCTGACGCAAGTCATGTGAAAGGCTTAACACTGCAGCCTACATCTAAAGTAGAGTCACATGACACATTATTTCCCTTTTTATGTCTATAACGCTGGTAAAATCACATAATATCTAACTTGTTTCTCCCAAACAAAAGACTTGCAGAGATCTTTTGCTTCAGATGTTTGTCCTGAGGGGAAAAAAAAAAGAACCCTGTAATCTTACATGCAACTTGAGTTTCAGTTTACGTCTGCAGTAAAAGAGTGATCTCAACATGAAATCAAATGTTTTTTGTTTTTTTGTGTTTTTTAAACTCTTCCAAGATAAAACTATGCTATTTGGAACCGTTTTGCATACATTTTGTGATTTTGTTTATGTTGTTTTATATCATCATAAATAACAATATTTAGCTGGAAGAGGACTTTTATTTTGGAATACATGATGGTGGATTTTCTTTTTCTTGATCAGAGGTGTTTCTCTTGCTATCCATATTTATTATAACTCTGTATTCAACAACTGTCTCATTTGTGTCTACCAGGGCTATTCATCCAGACCATTGCTCTATTGTGCTACAGGGCTCGAATTTTGGCGTGGGATTGCGCGTATTGTGCATAGTTTTATTCATTCCAGCAGATTTTGTGTTCATATCCAAAGTCTGCAAACATAAAACTGCCTCTCAGTAATAAATTGATTCATTTTTCGCTGCTTATTGTGCTTAAACAGTCATATACACACAAAATAATATTAAAATGCCGGTCTTGTCGAGTATTCACGTAAACATAAACGTAAACAGTTGAGAAAGAAAACGCAAGTCTTAAAGTGACAGCAGCCCAATATACCTGCTGCCAAATTATGAGATAATAATAATAAAAAAAATACAAAAAAAGAAAAATATATGGCAATTTTTCCCCATGGTATTAATGTCAGAATTGTGGACAGTGAAATTGCTGAGTTGCTAGTAACTTTGGAATCCACTTGCCACAGTGGCTGGTGAGCAAAAAAAAGTTCATGTCAAGCTCTGTTGTCTACTTTTATTTTATTTTTTTTAAATAAGGAAATGTAAGAGAAACAACTGAGAATAATAGAGTTACAGAGAGTAAAGGTTTCTGCCAAGTGAGCTGATATTTTGTGTTAGAAAAAATTAATATGTCCTTAAAATGTCCTTCTCGTTGTGCATCCCGTCCCGTTGGATCCATGATCTGTTGTTCCAAAACAGTATGAGTTCAATTACACACAGCTGCGCTACAGTAAATGTAAGGTCATTAGATATTAAAACAGATCCCTGGAGACCCTTTAGTCATTGCATATAGGTGAGCAATTATTTGCGCTTAATTGTCCAGCGTTCACAGCTAAAGCGCTTGACCCTTTGACACTGGCAGTGAGCGACAGGTCTGGCAGCTGTATCTCTGTTTCACCCGCGACCTGTCTCTCATTCAATTAGAGACAACAATACTCACACCTGTCAGTGGACAGTCAGTGAGACAGCATACTGGCCACCTCTCTTCCTGTCCTCTCCTGTTCTTTCTGTCTTTCTCTCTCATCTTAGGAGAAGCTTGGGTTGCACATGTGGGGGTCCCTCTCCTCTTCTGACCTGTAAATACTGCAGGAGGTCTGGAGACTGATTCTGTCTGACAGCCCCTCGCCGACGTAATGTCTTCTGCCCTCCCTTTCACTGCCATCTCCCCTGCTCTCTTCCACTTGTCTAAGCATTTTAATGACATATGCTCGCAGGCTTTCTCCAGCCGCAGTCATACTAGTGGAGCGTGCCTTCCTCTGAGCGAGGGATGTTTGCAGAGGAAAGCGGGGATGAGTTATGTGGACTGATTTTTGCTCCATTTTCATTATAAGCAATGTCGGGAACGAAAATGCATTTTCCTTGCACAAAGTGTTTAATTTGCCTCTGTGATAGCCGAGTCGCCAACAACCGATCTTTTCATCTCTCGCTTCCCCATCCTATATTTCTCTCCCCCTCTCCGTCTTTTTCATCATGTTCATTTCTTTCCCCTGATCATTTCAGCTTTATCTTCCCAGAGTCTGTGTCTCACTGCGGTCTTTTGTACTAATTTATGAGCACTTTTTTGTTAGAGTGATGGAACATTCTGCCTCTGTTGCAAAGTGAGCTGCTTATACCTGGACTGCATTTTAAAACACCATAGGTGCATATTTGATGCGGTATAAAAAAGTTGGCAGAATAATTACATTCTCTCTTCCAGCCCAGTTATAAGACTGCATCACATGTATCAATCCCAGAATGCATTGTTCTCAGTAATGATAATAACACAAATATGGTGGCTGAGACCAAAGTCTGTATAATTCCCAAGATGGTTCAGTCATGCTGCTATGGGAGAAACTGCAACGCACAATATGGCAGCTCTAGTAATGGACCCGCCTTCTAAAAGAGCCAATCATCAGGTTCGGTTTTTTTCCATTCGAGTAGATAGGAGTTGGTCTTGCATGCCTGAGAAATGCTGCCTGGAGGCATTTCAATTATGGCAAGGAGTGAACTGACTTTCCATGAAAGGGACTTTTAAAATATATTTTATCCAATATTGTACTGATATAAAATAGTTAAAAGTAATAAAAAATAATTCATTACTGAATATTTGTATACTATAATGCTTATTTTGAAACACTCTGGTGGATAATTTGTATGAATTTGAACAATTCCATTCTATGTTTTGATAAGATCTGCTTACAGACCACTGATAATTTGGATTTAGGTGTTTCTGCACAAATCGCATTGCACAAATTAGTTCAAAATCACCTTGTAAAATAGTTCTCATGAGATTGGGCTGGAAATTATTAGCTTTATCTACACGCTAAAGCAAAACTCTATTAACTGTGAGATGAGACTCACTCAGTTTTTGAGGTTCGAGTCTTAAGGCAGGAACACACAAAGCCGACGGTCGGCCGTCGGGCAGTTTTTGTTCGTCGGCCGACTAAGTTTTCTCAGTGTGTTCCGCACCGTCGGCTGAAGTTGGTCTTCGTCTGCTTTTTTTCTGGCCGATTCGACATGTTGAATCGGCGTCGGAGCTCGTCGGGCCATCTGATCATTCTGATTGGCTGTTCAGCTACTGCCACCTGCTGGTTCGGAAAGGCATTTCATCTTACGCAGGCGCAGAACGGACGTGCTACTTGGCCGTCGGCTGTCGAGCGTTGGTTTGGTGTGTCAGGCCAGCTTTGGACCCAGACGCTGCCGACGTGAGCCAACCCCGCAGTCTGCTTTCGTCGCCTTTAGAAGGCAGCCGTCTATGTTGGCAGATTAAGTAACTTACTAGGTTTTGGAACAGAGGCTTTTCTTGCTGAAATTATTTACCCAATATTTGTGTGCACTATGCTTAAAGTATGAAGTTGTTAACTTTATAGCAACATGCTAACACAACTCTATCAATTGTAAGTTGAATCTCGGGTGCAAAGTGTTATTTGTGTTGTGTGGTTTAAATCACTTGTAAAGGGATAGTTCATTTACTCACCCTCAAGTTGTTCCAAACCTGTATGAATTTATTCTTCTGAACACAAAAGAATATATTTTGAAGATTATGGGTAACCAAACAGTTAATGGGTCCCATTGACTTCCATAGTATGGGAAAAAAAAAATACTGGTTACTGACATTCTTCAAAATATTCTATTTTGCGTTCAGCAGAAGAAAGACATTCATACAGGTTTGGAACAACTTGAGGGTGAGTAAATGATGACAGAATTTTCATTTATTGCCTCATCCCTCCGCAAGGCCTCGTCCCTCCTTTTAAGGTTGTATTCCAGTCATGATGCTGCCTATGAAGACAGCAGACAACAAAGCAGTTTAGGCTTTGGAACAGAGTCTCCTCTAGCTAAGATAAATTCCAGCTACCCAAACACACACACTCTGTTCTGTCCCCATCCATGTCCTACATAATTTTGGAGCAGGGGAGCACTGGAGCAAGCGTGGTGATGAAAAGGGTCCCGGCGGTCCTGCTCAGGGCTAGTTTATGATGCTGTGGCCTATTCCTCTGTCGTGCTGAGTGGCTCCCACCTCCAGGGACCTCAGGTTGAAATCTGGTTCAGGTCTCCACTGGGCCTGGCTCTTCTGTTGCGACATCATTAATTCAGCTCAAAGAATTCCACCAGCCATGGATACCAGTCCATCTCTCTCTCTCCCTCTCTCTGTTTTCCTCTTGCCTACTTCTATCTCTTTGTTGCCTCATCCCTCCGCAAACCTACGTCTCTCAAATGCTAAATGTAAAACTTTTGTTCTTCCTTGTTTATTTTGATCTCTTCGCTCTCTGGTTTAAGAATTCGGTCTGGGGAATAACTACGTCACGAGTATAACACGTACATGATGATGTTTTCGTTTGTGACGTCTGATAACCAAAAGGATATTCAATTCAGGATTGTCCTATACAATTTTTCAGGTGACAAGGAGATCTGTTGACACTGAACTTGAAGCATCCCTACTTGATGTAACACAATCGCAACCAATGTGAACATATTTTATGTTAGTATTATTATTATAGTATTATTTGACTGTATTATGTTATACAGTCAAATGGAGCAGGATTTTGGACCAATGGGCAAGGCTACGAAAACCAAGCAACTAGCAAAAGTGTTGCGTGTCCAAAAAAAGACATTAAAACACATTTTTTCTCACTTTTTATTGACTGGTGCAGCAGAAGAAAGACAGGAAATGATGCAATCATCACTCAAACTCATGCCGCCTGCATTGCAATAACCGCTAGGCCACGGCTCTCACAGTCAGACATCAAATTACAAGAAAGATGATGTCTTTTACTTTCTCTTGCTCACATTTCCTATTCATCATCATCTCTCATTAGAGCTGAGGAACATTAGGGTGCCGCCCCTGTCCTGCACGTGGCCGGTGCGCTTGCCCCCTTAATTGCGTCCGAGCCCTTTGATGGAGTCAGTTTTTCCATTTTCACCTCAGCGGAGCCAGAATGATGAGCGCGACAGAGGTGATGGAAAGGACTATGAAGTAGATGCCATTTTCACTGAGGACACCATAAAGGGTTTGGGCATGAAAAGACCCCATAATTCTGTCTGTCTCTCTCATTCGCTTTCCTTCTCTTTCCCCCTCTCATCCCACACGCAGGATGCTAGAAGTGTCCTCTGCCTTTGTTGGCCTTGTCTGCTGGTTTACAAGATGAAAGTCACTTGTTTGGCAACCTTCAAACGCAGGAGGCAAAAGGCCTAAAAGATGCTTTTGTCTCTGACACTTCAATATGCTCTCTAGCACTTTGAGAGTGTGTGTCTATATCTGTGTATGTATGGTATACTCTGCCTGAGAGGCAGAAATAACATTTAACACAACATAATAGAGAAGCACATTGTTGTGTTTTTTGGGTGTGTCTAAGGGAGCCCGATCACACGAAAATGCGTATCAATAGTACGAGTTTGTAATCTCGTAGAATATATACGGCAAAATGAGTTTTGGCGTGTTTATGGTACGCAGTTTTTCGCGTGCATATGATACGCACTTTATGGCGTATTATACATACGAACCCCCCACCCCCCACCCCCATCCTACCCAAGAGCGTATCATATACACGCCATAAAGTGCGTATCATATGCACGCGAAAAATACGCGTACCATAAGCACGCCAAAACTCATTTTGGCGTATATATTCTACGGGATTACAAACTCGTACTATTGATACACATTCTCATGTGATCGTGTTGGTCTAAGGTGATGTGTGCTTTTATATGCCATTTATGTGGTTGACACTGAGAATTAAGTATCAGTGTAAAGTCTATATCAAGCAGTTAATATAATAAAGCAATGTGTTTTATATTATTATACTTATTTTGGTAACACTTTAGAATAGGGAACACATATCCACTATTATCTATGACTTTTCCCTCAATAAATTCATAGTTTACTGCTTTTTAATAGTTAAGTTTAGGTAAAGGATTAAGAATGTAGAATAAGGTCATGAAGAATAAGGGATTAACATGTGCTTAATAAGTACTAATAAAAAGCCAATAATCTAGTAATATGCAAGGTAATAATCAACTAGTTAAAAGACCCTAAAATAAAGTGTTACCCTTATTTTTCAATAGAATCAGGTAGTATTTCAAAGAGCAAGGATGGAGTGGTTTGACTAGATGGAAAAATATGTTGCATCACAAACCATTAGCATTTGCTTCATCCATTGATGAAACCCGAGACGTTATTGAGCCAATCCAGACCTTTCAATTTACTCCAGCCAGACAGTCCATCGAAACACTGGAGATAGACAAGCTTTGTGTTATGAAAGTATTTTTTCCCTTATATAAAGTCTTTACAAATTCTCAATATCAGCACTTAAAGATCCTGAAATGTTACTTGGAGAACTTGGGGATGTTGGTCGCTGACACTGAAGGACTTTCTTATAACACTGTGATTTAGGCGAATCACCTGGTACATTTTTAAAATGGCTTTCATCCTTATGTCAAAAGCCTCAGTGATAGGTCATGTCTGGTAATACCATCAGACTTAGCAAACTGCAAAAGTAAATGCTTTTTAGTCTCTATATTCTGTGGGAGAGTAGACTATGCCAATTTCCACAAATGGAAAACTCATTTTCTTAATTGGTATTTTTATCTTGTAAAAATTAATCATTAAAACAAGATACATTTACTTAAGAAGCAAAGTTGCTTATAAGATATTGAGATTGTTTTCTGAGAATACATTTTGAATTAAGTGTTTTCTGAATCTAGTGGCAGGTTTTTTTCTTTTCTTTTTTTTTCTTCTCTTTTTTTTCTTCTTGGTTTAAGCATAAATCTGCCAACATTTTGAGATTTTTTTTATTTTTTTTTAACAAACAACAAAAAAGGATTTTGTCACTATGGTAAGAAAAATACATTTAATTCAAGATATTTTATCTGAAATCAAGTCCTGTTATCTCTGCTTCTAAAATAGTCTATACATTTATCTTGTGTAACAATGTTCAATATGTATTGTATCAAGATAAATTACTGGCAAAGACAAGTATATATAGCTGAGAGCTTTAGTTTATGGAATTCAACATGATCATCCTGAGTTTATCAAAGTGATGTTACTTTGTGAGATTAAAAATAAAGTATATTTATATCTCAGGCTTTTTTGTATTAGGATTGAATTAAAAAAATCTTAGTAATACAATTACAATACAATGAACTGGCAAGCTGATGTATGTTATCACACAAACAGACAGACATGTCGGTGGTAAGGATTACTGTGTCAGTTTTCAGTTACCTTTCATTTGTAACAACAATCCCATTCCTTTTGAGCATTTCCAGCTTCCAGAGGCGATAACTTTGTTTACCTCCTGAGGTATTGTGTGTTGATGTTCCTAATCAGACAACAATTAGATAACACAGCCTGTGAATGGGAATAAATCCCCCTGAGTCTTGCTGGAAAACAGGAATGCTTTACTTTCCTAAACATATCAAAACATTGCATTCTTTTTAACCTAAAAGCTAGCTCTTTACTGCAGTTTCTTTACCTCCATCTCATTCCCTCTTGCCTTTCCTCCTCAGTCCAGAGAAAGTCTGCCAAATGCATCTATCATTATCTACAGTATTCATACTCATGCAAGAAAGGACAAGAAAAAATGATGCTGGTCAGATTTCAGAAAAAAAGAAAAATAAATTTATATTCATTTCATTGAGACATTTTTCCCCAAAGTGTCTTACAAATGTGAATAATACAAGTAGACCCAAGGGAGAATGGATAGTACAATATTAGACCAGTCATTTTGTGAGGAAGATTTGCCGGGTACTTCCAAGTGGTGTCTTCAGATGGTCTTCTGAGTATTGCAATGGGTCCCAGTGTTCTGGTGAAGGTTGAGAGTTTATTTTATCACCAAGGAACGAAAAGTGACCTTGTAAACATGCTGGACACCATTCATTCGCCTGCGGCAGGGAATGGGAGAGAACGTAAATCTGATTGGAAGCGCCTAGGTGCTGAATGCCGGTGGTAGTGCCTTAAATTTGATGTTGGCAGTGTGACGTGGCTCCTCTTTCACTCTTGTTCGAGGAAATGTGATTTAAACTAAAGGCTTAATCATTGATGGGGAGTTTCCTGTGACCCTACATCCTTTCTCTCTCAGCGTCCTAATAAATATACCCTAACCCAGCAGTCTTTCGAGTTTGGGTGTGTAATGTGTGGACCGCACACACTTACAGGCTATCATCTCGCTCTCTGGCTCAGACCCATATCTTTTATATGGCTGCAGTCCACTTTGCTGCTATTATACTGCTCTTCATGGTAACATTATCACTTAAGATAAGGGGTTCAATAAACTGCACTCTCTTTTAGGGGGCACTCTGCTCTTAATCCAATCTCTGAATGTTAGCACTTTTATCACTGGCCGTACTGTAGACCCTCACCTCACCTCCAGCCCCCATTTCCAATAAGGGACAGACTAAGTCGGCCATCAGCCAACAACGAGCCGTTGTTGAGCATCTTTCATCTAGTTTTTGCTGTGTATCAGAACCAGTCTGTTGTTTTCATGAGTGAATTATGTTGTGACTAGTATTTTGAACTGTTGTGTAATGACGTAACGTGTGTGGAGGACGGAAGTGGTGAGTAAACAAGATGGATGAAGTTTGCTACTCCTGTCTCGTGTGCTTTATTGCTGCTGACTAACTCCTGACAGTCACCACACCGTCTGTGGTTTTTTGGCCGATTGAGTATTTTGAATCATCATCGGGCAGTCGGTGAGACAGATCACTCTGACTGGTTGTCCTGTTCAGCGAATCAGTGAATGACAAAAATAGCGAAAGTGACGAAAGCAAACAAAAGACAGTCAAGAGTGCACACAGTAGGCTGTTCTAATCTTACAAATCTTACCTGAGCAAATATTCTGGAATGTAGAAAGTGAGGACCAACTGATTGGTCAATTTCTAAAAAAAATTTTAAGTGATATATTTTTAAACCACAAATGCTCGTCTTGCACTGCAATGTGCCACCAATTACGTACTGCGGCAGGGCGAAAAACTCCATCTCATTTTCTCTTCCAACTTCAAAATCGTCCGACATTGTTGTTTTACCTTTTTTTGTAAAGGGCATTTCACTTAGTCTTTGCATGTTCGCTTTGTAAACACTTGCTTGGTACTGCCGCCGACGTCATGCTGATCTTTCTAATCGCAAAGTAGTGCAAGATGAGCATTTGTGGTTAAAAAGTATATATATATTGTTTTTTTTTTAGAAAATGATCAATTGTTTCACTAGATAAGACCCTTATTCCTCATCTGGGATCATGTAGAGCCCTTTGAAGCTGCACTGAAACTGCAATTTGGACCTTCAACCCATTGAACCCTGGCGAAGTCCACTATATGGAGATAAATCCTGGAAAGTTTTCCTCAAAAACCTTCATTTCTTTTCGACTGAAGAAAGAAAAATATAAACATCTTGGATGACATGGGGGTGAGTATATTATCAGGACATTTTTATTCTGAAGTGAATTCACTAATTGGTTGTAGTCTGTGGTGTTTTCAAGCTCAACTTTTTGGCCTAGATGCAGGTGACACAAGACGACAACACACTGCTAGTTCTTTGATGTCGGTTTGATGTGTCACGGCCTTTAACCCCTTTCTGTTCAGCCAAGCTCCAAAAGAGCCATTGAGGAGTTGATTAAATCCATTCTAAGTGGCAATTCCTACATGGAGAGGTAGGTTTCTTTCATGGGCAGGCAAGGGCAGGGCCATGGGGAGCTGGGTCGTGGCCAAGTGGTGGCAGACCATGCACGCTAGTGCCTCCTGGCCGACTCTCTGATTCGCACTAATGTCCTCAGGAGACCGAGCCGAGACCACTGTCAACTGGCCCGGGAGGCCGGCCAGATTGAAACCCCTGCCAGCACGTTTGAAAGGATAGCAAATCATTTAGCCACCCTGATGGCACATTAGCATTTTTTCATGCAACATACTGGCATGGAAAAACTGCACACTATTAAACTCCCTTTGAAGTCGAAGCTAGCAGGATACCACCGTAAATACGTATAAATAAATAGGAGAGCCATCTGAAAGGAGCTCAACGGGAACCAAATCATAATGCACAAAAAAAAAGCTTTGGCTAATTACAGCATGGCTAACATTGTTTGCACTCTCTCAGAGAGAAGCACTCTGACACTCAAAGCACAAAGCCGAATCTGAGGTGAAATTGTATCAGCACAACAATGCTGAGAACACAGAGGCTGAAAGCTGGGAAATAAAAGAATGAAGGACACGTAGGTGTTTGGAGAGCCATGTCCCTCGCTCGCTGTATTCAGTACAGGAATAAAGAAAAAAAAAAAATCTATTTTGCTCTATGGGAGCAATCAATAACCAGATAGTTCAATAGATCATTTATCCACTTTGTGAGTTAAAATTCAACCATATTCTGTACATTTTATAGGATGTTTGAGGCGAATGCGAGTTTTCACATACAAGGCTGAATGTCTTCAGTGAGACGGGCATGTTGATGGCAGATTATTTACTGATATATGTCATAAACTGAAGATGAATAAATGTCATGACCTCTGGTTTAGAAGCTCAGTTCTAAGTGTCATATTGCAACTCTCACTTAATGATTTTCTGTAACATTTTCAATGGACCCTTTTCACAGATGAGATGATGCATTTTTACAGTTTTTAGCATCTTAAATAGTTTGTATTTTCATTTTTATTTATTTATTTATTTTTTGTGTGTGTAATGCACATTTATAACAATATACTTTGTAATTAATTTGGTTGACTAAATGCATTTTAACCTTGATCACCAACATGAGAATTCATTTGATGGTTGAATTGAGGTGTTTGAGCTGACTGGATTCACTCCACAGCTCCCTCTGTAGGTTGTAACCATAATGCAGTCAGGCTAGGGATTCACATCATGCTCCAAACAGAATGATTCCTCTGACACAAGCATCAAACATTCCTCCATTTCCATTGACCAACATTCTAATTAGCCTGCCAGAAATATAAATTATCATCCATATAGACAAATGCAAAGTGAGGAAATATTCAGAAAAAAGGAGAGAACGAGAAAAAGAGGCATACTTGCTGTCTCTGCTGCTTTCTGTGTTGTAATCCCTCCTTTAGCACGCTAATTAGCAGCATTAGCATGGCTGAGAGCTGAAAACTTGTTTGAGTTCTGCTTGGAGGAACTAGACGTAAGATAGCAGCTATTAGTATTCCTGCAAACAGACCCAAAAAGTTACGAAAGCTTTCAGAAACTTGCTTTAACTTTTAAAGTTTGCACTGCACATTTTTACTTTTAATGCTTTCCTGTAGCTCAGTGGTTAGAGCATGGCACTAGCAATGCCAAGGTCATGGGTTCGATCCCAGGGATTGCACATACTCAGATACAAATGTATAGTATAATGCAATGTAAGTCGCTTTGGATAAAAGCGTCTGCCAAATGCATAAATGTAAATGTAATGCTGTTTTGTGAATAGAACATTTGTCTGGAACAGATCAAGAAACACTATGAGTGACTAAACCAAAGTACATTGTCCATCAATAATCTACACAGATAGCATGCTACGTCTGTCACATGCATGATAGCTGATTCTGATTAGCATCTCCTACTATTGTACATGTTTTTACAGTATGACAGTAATTTTTGGTAAGCATTATATCAGGTACACACCTTACGTTCAATTCCCTTGTCTTTCTATGATTCCCAGAGTACAAGTTTAAAGACTGATTAGCATTTATATTGCCATGCTAGGGCTCACTACTGTAATTGGTGTTGCACGGCAACCCGCCACCGCTATCACCGTACGAAATTTACTCTCATATATATATATACACACACACACAAAAATAAGCAGGCACAATCTGCTGTCCATGTAACACGCTGAAGTGAAACCACCAGACTGACAGAGTTGGAGAGTGAGGGAGACAAAGACTGAGTCCGTCAGGTTTATTCAGGTGTAATATTGCACCATCCCAGAAACTTCCGGCAAAGTGATCGCAAGCCATTGTCAAATTGGCAGCCCAAATCCTCCAATGCCTTGCATACTGCCACACTACATACATCTGTGAGCCTCTACACCGCCACAACGCTCCTGTCAGCCATTTACAGTTTTATTTACCACCAAGCCAGCACAGGATATACTATAGAAGGTATGGAAAGGAAGAACCGGGGATTATTATAAAAATCCTCTGTTTGCCCTTTCCAACCAAAGAGGTCTATATTATAGACAAAAAGCTTGATCCGTTAGCATTCCTGTTCATCTCAAAAGTAGAAGTGAAGTGACATGTGGCCAAGTATGGTGACCCATACTTGGAATTTGTGCTCTGCATTTAACCCATCCAAGTGCACACACACAGCAGTGAACACACAC